>PVKM010052558.1:0-10220 GCA_004027735.1 Carollia perspicillata
GACTCGTTACTAATATATGCCTTCAGGTGTGTTGCAGGACGCTGTCATGAGAGAGCGTTCTAGACAACTGCAGTGGCTTCTCAGCCGCTCTCAGACCCAACCCCATCTGCCTGCCCTGATCTCTGCTGCTAACCCTTGCTCCCTCCGCAGTAGCCACCTCAGCCAATTCCTAAAATTCTTTTAGCACATTCCTGCCCTGGGGCCTTTGCATTTACTTTGTCAACTTCTACCCGGAATGCCTTTTTCCCAGATCATTGTCTATTGTAAAAATAGAAACTACTCCAAAATCTAGTGGCTTAAGACAATAAAATATCTGTAGTAGTTTCTGTGGTCAGGAATCAGGGATATGGCTCAGCTGGGTGCCTTTAGGTCAGGGTCTTTTGGCAGGTGACAGCCTGAACAGGAGCTGTTGTCCCATCTGAAGACTTAAATGGAGTTGGGATCTATTTCTAAGCTCACTGGACAGGTCATTGGCTGGCCTCTCAGACCCTTGTCACATGGGCTCCTGCACAGGGTCCTCCCACAACATGACAACCTTCCCCCAGACAAGCTAGAGAGGGTACCCAAGCTAGGAGTCACAGTTTAATTGTAATCTGACCTCAGAAGTGGTATCTTCCAGCCTGCCATCCTCTGTTCTTTAGAAGGGAGTCAGGAAGTCATACCCCAGGGAAAGGGCCTGCACAGGTCATGAATAAAGAGGTAGAGGTCATTGGGGACCAATTTAGAGGCTGCTGGCCACACTCAGACACCCTGCTGCTTGCTCCCTTACTCTTCTGATTCCTGTTCAAATATCATTTTATCAGGGAGGCTTTCACAAACCACTCGAGAAATAGCAAGCACTCCATCCCTTCATTGTGCTTTTTCTTCGCAGCAATTATCACAGCCTGATTTTATAAGATATAGATACATAGATGTAGATATGGTCTTCTGTTATCTCTTTCCTACTTCTAATAGTATGTAGGCTTCATGAGAGCAAAAACGTAGTTATGTTCACTGCACTATCCTCAGGTCCTAAAACAGTGCTTGGCACATAGTAGGCCCTGGGCAAATATCTGTTGCATGAATGAATCTGTATCGTTCAGAATGCTTCCACTTGCAAATAATCCAAAACTCAGTTAACGATAGATATACCATAAAAACAGTTCATTTAACAAGGATTACAGAGGTAGGCAGTGCCACAGTCGAAGCAATGAGTGAGCAACGTCAACGAGAATTCAGTCTCTTTCTCTTGTTCCACACCACAGTCTGCAGGTTGTTGGCTTTTTCTCTTAGGCTTCTCACCTCATGGTCTCAAGGTGGCTACTGGGGCTTCAGGCATCAAATATTCATTGAGCCAGATTCAAAGGCAGGAAGGAGGGGGAGAGCCAGGGCGTAGAGGGAAATTTCTCTCCACATGCCTCTCTCCCTGTAACAGAAGGAATAAATATTTCCTAAGAGTCCTACCATAGACTTCCTTGTGTATCTCATGGGTCAGAACTGAGTCAGGTCTCACCTAGCTTCAGGGAGGTGGAACGTGAGAGTACAAGTGTGGGAACGCCATGGGCGTTCATGATGTGGAAAAGCAAGCCAGGCTTCCCTGAAGCTGACAAATGCTGACCTAGCCAAAGTCACAGAGAGGAGAGAAATGCAGCAAAGATGATGACACAAATTAACACTTCAGAAGATAATGATTTGAGAAAGAACTGGCAGAGGACTTTGGGAAAATGAGTGATGCCTTGCAACTGTTTTGCAAAAATTACCTCCTTAAAGATCAACTATGAAAGTCAACTGTGAAGTACAAGATACCATGTTACCAAAATCACAGTTTGGTAAAATCAAGTTTTGACTCATTATCAGTTTGTCCATTGAATTAGAACATCGTTGCAATTTTACTCCAAATCTTTCTAAATATAAAACTCACTTTCACCCATTTTGGTTATAATGTTTTAAGATATATTCCTAATCATACTTGTCTACTGCTTAGTGTGAAATATTTGTCCTTACTTTAGAGTCACGGTGTGACCTTTCTTAGGCCTGGACTACCCTTGATAACAAGGGCTTCCTATACCCAATACACAAGAAAACCATTTGACAGGTGTTCCCTCAGCCAGTTCTAGTGGACCTACCTTTTCCCAGAGGTAGAACAGGTGGCACAGTTCCTGTGAGGGAGATGCAATGGTCAGTGCCCAGTTGCAGGCACACTGGACCTGCACACACTCAGTGGTCCCTTCTCCCAAATTACCTTACATTGGGTCTTTCCTCGTGGGGCAAAGTGAATAAAGAGCTGGGAAAGAGGCCAAGAGTGTTAATTTATCGAAGCCCTTCCACACAGAAAACAGAAAGAGTGGAGAATAAATGTCCCCCCATCAGAGCACATTTTTTCTTGTTTGCTTTTTTAGGGAGTCAGGGAAAAAAACATTATGTATGTGTTTCACATGCTTCCTTGAAAAATGGAGATTTTGGGGGGTTTTTTTGCAGGTGCAGTTTCTTAAATGGAGCTAACATCTGTCTGCAGACCTGGTTTCGTCTAATGAATCACAGACCACAGCTCCGAAGCCGGTTTGACATTCCCAGCGGCCAGGCGCGGAGCAGTCGGCCCTCAGGATGCTGGACTTCCTGGCGGAGAACAACCTCTGCGGCCAGGCTGTCCTCAGGATTGTCTCCTGTGGCAACGCCATCATCGCCGAACTTCTGAGGCTCTCCGAGTTCATTCCTGCTGTTTTCAGGTTGAAGGACCGAGCCGACCAGCAGAAATACGGAGATATCATATTTGATTTCAGCTACTTTAAGGTAGCCTGCCCCTCGAGCGCTTGAACCCTTGTCTTCCCCGCGAAAGCATGCTCTGTCTGGGAACCCTGCAACTCTGGGCAGTTAAGTCATTGTGGATGAAGAGTTAAATAGAAGAGATTTTTAAACCAAATTTGGGATCAGTTAACTAACTGGAAAATAGTATAAAGGGGTTATGTGAAATGTGAAGCCCTAACACAATATAATTGAATTTTCAGGAGGTAACTTTGGTGTAATATATTTCTCAGTAAAGCATGCTCACAGCGCTTGCCGTTCAGACTCATTGGTTTGAAGGAAATTTTACGTCTGGGCTTCTGTTCTCTTCACTACTTTCTGTTGCTCTCCTTACAGCTTTTGACATCCCTTTTAAGGCATAAGAACAAATTTCTTAATACATTGAAAGCGTTACCAACAAGTATGTTTTTGCCGATGTCTCCATAAATGTGTTTTTCTTCTCAGGGTCCAGAATTGTGGGAAAGCAAACTGGAAGCTAAGCCAGAGCTACAGGATTTAGATGAAGAATTTCGTGAAAACAACATAGAAATCGTGACCAGATTTTATTTAGCATTTCAAAGTGTGCACAAATATATTGTAGATTTAAACAGGTACTGATTAATTTAGTGATGGCTTATTCTGATAGTGAATATTGGAGAGGGAAAAGGGACACCCTGGAACATGTAAATCTGAGTTACTACAATATTGACTAGATTATCTCATGCATAATTGTCTTGTCCTTCCTGTGACACTAGTCATCCCAAGTATTTTGAAGTTTTATTATAGTTTCCTGATCTTGTGAAGTATTATAATTATCTGTTATACTAACTCATAGCTTTCGATACTATGATTTATGATCATGTTCCAGTATATTGAAAAAAGGGAACATATATTTGTAGCATTGATAACCATAGCCTACCTTCTTATCTCTGACCACACAGTATTCTCTTCCTTCCAGCCCTTCAGAATTCATTAGTCATTAGCTTTTAAATTAACTAGGCCATGTTCTCATGCTGTTAATGGTACTTCCTAAGGTATGTGTAATTCATAAATCAGGACTCGGGAATATTCCTTTTACTTGGATTAGCCTAAATATCAACCTCTGGCCCTGATCAGGATGCATTTCAGCTCAGGAACTATTTGAAGGCCAGGATGCCTAGTTCCTCGCCTTATCTTTTAGAAAGCTTTACTTCCCTTCATCAAAGGTGTTGTTAAAGTTTTCATTATCAGTGGATAACTTGCTGTGGGGCTTCATTTCTAGGTACCTGGATGATCTCAATGAAGGCATTTATATTCAGCAAACCTTAGAAAGTGTGCTTCTCAATGAAGATGGAAAACAACTCTTAGTAAGTACTAGTGACCATTCAATATAGAAATTCAAGAATGTCAAGCTTAGCATTACCTTTTTTTTCCTGTGAGTCACAAATACATAGAGTTCCCTTCTTTAAAGAGAAGCAAGATAACCAAGTAATTCTCTGATAACTGACCGACCTGATTCTGAATTTAGAACACAGTGGACCTTGAGCAGAAGTACAAAGGAATGAAGACCATGCAGAGTGTCTGAGCTTCTTCAGTGTGACAATCCTCTCTTTATCTTTTGCGTCTCAGACATCTAGCCTGGGACCTTATGCATGGTGGTCACTTAAGAAATGTTTGTTAAACAAGGGAATGACCTTGAGGCATTCATAATCTTGGGATTCCACTTTGGCATCCCACGCAAAAGAGCAAAACCAGGCCGACTGAAAGGTAGTCACGGGAGTTAAAATTTATCCCACGTATATTTTCCAAAGCTCGTTCTGTACAGGAGGCGAGAACCGTTGGGGAGAAACCTGCATTCTCCTTGTCATGTGAAGCTTTTAGGAGCAGTGGGAGCAAAGTGAGCTTTTTAACTATTATCGCCCGCCCTTTAGGAGAACGTACACTCTTGTGAGTTCAGCCGTTGTCTTTTTCGCTTCGTAGTGTGAAGCACTGTACCTCTATGGAGTTATGCTGCTGGTGGTCGACCAGAAGATCGAAGGGGAAGTCAGAGAGAGGATGCTGGTTTCTTACTATCGATACAGGTGCGCCTGGGCTGGGGCTCCACGTGCCAAGAGCACTGCTCTGGGTAAAAGGCCGTGCAGGTTTCTGTACTGCTTTGGGGGTGAACAGCAGCAATAGGATCTAGAATGCGAACACAGAAGATTCTTTATTTCTCCCGAACGTAATGCAGCAGTTAACTCTGTATTTTATGTCATCATCATAGGTTAGATGTCGTATAGTCTGTGGATTGTAGATAAGTTATTGTACATGCTGTGGATCATTAGAGATCTAAAGATTATCATGTCCATGATGGTACCTCGGTTTTTTGTTTTTAAAGGAGTCTGAATCTTCCTTCCCTTAAAGATAAATTTGGGAATGCGGAAGTCTAATGAATGTTCTTTCTTGGTCTGTTTGGTTTTGTTTCTAAAGTTTCAAATGTTACTCTGTGGCAGCTGTAAGGAAATGAATGCATGAACTTTCTGTTGTCGATGTTAAGTTGATGACTCACAAGGGTTATCCCTCAGGGGCCAGGCAGAAAGTGATTTCTCCTATGTGTGCAGGAAACAAACACGAAACAAGCATCAGCGCTCATCACAATCACGTGTTAGGTGTGTCCATACAGAGCTGCGACTTCAGGAAGTGGTGCCTTAAAAACAGCAGCCACTGTAACCAACTCTAATTTCAGTACCTAGTACACAGGCTTCAGTTTGTTGGATTAGTGAGTCAAAATCGGGAAACAAAGTCAATGTCAGAAATAGTCAAAATTCAGGGAAGAAACAGCCAATAAGCAGGAGTCAAAGTTAGGAACTTGGGCCAGCGATGTGTAGACTAGCATTAACGTTTTCAAACTTACAATATAGGACCACCTAAATAGGGCAAGGAGGGAGACTCAGCAGAGGGGGGTTGTTTGGGGACATTGGGTTTTCAGCAGCACCCAGGACTGCGCCTCCCCAGTGGTGAGCTAACCCTCAGCCACTCAGCGAGCCTGCTTCCTGTCAGCTTCACCACTGTGGGAGGAGACTGTCCACCCGCATGCGTAGTCCAGTCTCCTCAGTCTGACCAGCAGCGGCCTTGCATCCATGTTTTTAAAAGTGAACTTCGAAAGACCTTGCCTCTATTTCTGAAAGTACCTGGGAAAACAGAAGTTATACAGAATGTAAAGAAGAAGGAAAAAGTTTATCTCTCAAGCCCAGCTTTGACAATCTGGCTTTGTCCCTGGGGAGGAACAGCTGATTCATGGGAATGTGAGGGTCTGTTGTTGAAGGGACATTGAAAAATCGTAAGTCAGGGTTGTGACAAGGGAGGCTGTCATCCAGTAGGAGATCACCTTCCCATCTAAGACTCTTTCAGTCTCTTCGAAGGATCACTACTACACCCAGCCACCCCCAAAATCAAGATGTTTTTGATGAAATCTGCATAGAAAGTGCACCTCACCAAGGAAAACCAGTTAGTGTATATTCCACTTTAAATTGTTGTAATTTTCAAAATTATTTTTTAATATATGAAACATTGGAATTCCGGAAGAAACAAGAGTGTGGCATGATCATGGCGAAGGAAAAGAAAACAAGGAAATATGCGACCGTGAAGGGAATGCTTAGTCTGAGAAATCAGAGGCTTAAAGAAAAGGATAGATTAAAACCTGAAAAGAAAGAAAAGAAAGATCCTAGTGCACTCAAGGAAAGAGAAGTCCCCCGATACTCTTCCTGCTTATTCTAATATAACACACAGCTGGGCCCACCTTACCACATCCTGGTTGATACCAACTTTATCAACTTTTCCATCAAGGCTAAACTGGACTTAGTGCCATCCATGATGGACTGTCTCTATGCCAAGCGTATGCCTTGTATAACTGACTGTGTAATGGCTGAAATTGAGAAATTGGGGCAGAAGTATCCAGTGCTGAATGGATAAGAAGGCATGACCCACACATATGCTGCCTACAAGAGACCCACCTGAGGACAAAAGGCCTACACAGACTGACAGTGAAGGGCTGGAAACAAATTTTCCAAGCAAATGGACAGGAAAAAAAAAGCCGGGGTAGCAATACTCATATCAGACAAAATAGACTTCAAAAAAAGGCCCATAAAGAGAGACCCAGAAGGTCACTTCATAATACTCAAGGGAAGACTCCACCAAGAAGACATAAACATTGCAAATATACATGCATCCAACATAGGAGCACCCAAATACATAAAGAAAATCTTAGAGGACTTCAAGAAAGATACTGACAGCAACACAATTATAGTAGGGGATTTTAATACCCCACTGTCAGAAGTAGACAGATCTTCCAAACAAAATATCAACAAAGATATTGTGGCATTGAACAATGCCCTAGATGAAATGGACTTAACTGATATATATAGAGCCCTGCATCCCAAAGAAGCTAAATACACATTCTTTTCAAAGGCACATGGAACATTTTCAAAGATAGAGCACATGATAGGACACAAAAGGAGCCTCAACAAATTCAAGAAAATCGAAATCATACCAAGCATTTTCTCCAACCACAAGGGACTGAAACTAGAAACCAACCCCAAGGGAAAAACCCAAAACACTCAAAATAATGGAGATTGAGTAGCATGCTATTAAACAATGAATGGGCCAAGAGTGAAATTAGGGAAGAAATCAAAAAGTTTCTGGAAACAAATGAAAATGAACTCATAACAACCCAAAACTTATGGGACACAGTGAAGGCAGTCCTGAGAGAAAAGTTCATAGCAATACAGGCCTACCTGAAAAAGATAGAAACATTTCAAACAAACAACCTAACCCTACACCTACAAGAACTTGAGGAACAACAGCAAAGACAGCCCACAGCTAGTAGAAGGAAGGAAATAACCAAGATCGAAGCAGAATTAAATGACATAGAGACCAAAAGCACAATACTAAGGATCAATGAATCCAAGAGCTGGTTTTTTGAAAAGATAAACAAAATCGACAAGCCTTTAAGCAGGCTCATCAAGAAAAAAAGAGAGAGGACCCAAATAAACACAATCAGAAATGAAAGAGGAGAGATTACAACTGACATCACAGAAATACAAAGGATTGTAAGAAATTACTATGAGGAGCTGTATGTCAAGAAATTTGAAAACCAAGGTGAAATGGACAAATTTCTAGAAAAATATAATCTTCCCAAACTGAATGAAGAAGAAGCAGAAAGCCTGAATAGACCAATAACAGCAGATGAAATTGGAGCAGTAATCAAAAAATTCCCAACACACAAAAGCCCTGGACTGGATGGTTTCACAGGAAAATTCTACAAAGCATTTAAGGAAGAGCTAACCCCTATCCTTCACACACTATTCCAAAAAATCCGAAGTGATGGAAGACTCCCATACTCTTTTTATGAAACCAGCATCATCCTAATCCCAAAACCAGATAAAGACACAACAAACAAAGAAAACTTCAAGAAAGAAAATATCGCTGATGAACATAGACGCTAAAATCCTCAACAAAATATTGGCAAACTGCATCCAGCAATACATTAAAAAGATCATACACCATGACCAAGTGGGATTCATCCCAGGGATGCAAGGATGGTTCAATATTTGCAAATCAGTAAATGTAATACATCACAGAAACAAAAGCAAAGACAAAAATCACATGAATCATCTCAATAGATGCGGAAAAAGCATTTGACAAGGTACAGCACCCATTTATGATCAAAACACTCAGCAAAGTGGGAATAGAGGGAGCATTCCTCAACATAATAAAAGCCATATATGAGAGACCTACAGCCAACATCATACTCAATGGACAAAAACTAAAATCTTTTCCACAAAGATCAGGAATAAGACAAGGTTGTCCACTTTCACCACTTCTATTCAATATAGTATTGGAAGTTTTAGCCACAGCAATCAGATAAGAAAAGGAAATAAAAGGCATCCAAATAGGAAAGGAGGAAACAAAACTGTCATGGTTTGCAGATGACGTGATAGTGTACATGGAAAATCCTATAGACTCTACCCAAAAACTGCTCAACCTAATAAATTATTTTGGCAAAACAGTGGGATACAAAGTCAAGATCCAGAAATCAAAGGCATTTCTGTATACCAACAATGAAACAGCAGAACCAGAAATCAAGAAAAAAATCCCGTTTGATATAGCAAAGAGAAAAATAAAATATCTAGGAATAAACCTAACCAAGGAGGTGAAAGACCTATATGCAGAAAACTACACAACACTGAAGAAAGAAATCAAGGAAGACACAAACAAATGGAAACATATACCGTGTTCATGAATCGGAAGAATTAACATCATCAAAATGTCCATACTACCCAAAGCAATTTACAGATTCAATGCAATACCTATTGAAGTACCAATGGCGTATTTCACAGACATAGAACAAACACTTCAAAAATTTGTATGAAACCATAAACAACCCCGAATAGCAGCTGCAATTTTGAGAAAGAAGAGCAAAGTAGGAGGGATTACAATACCTGATACCAAGCTGTATTATAAAGCCACTGTAATCAAAACAGCCTGGTACTGGCATAAAAACAGGCACATGGACCAGTGGAACAGAAGAGAGAGCCCAGAAATAAACCCAAGTCCTGTGGCCAATTAATATTCAACAAAGGGAGCAACACCATAAAATGGAGTAAAAATAGTCTCTTCAACAAATGGTGTTGGGAGAACTGGACAGCTACGTGTAAAAAAATGAAACTCAAGAATCAACTCACACCATACACAAAAATAAATTCAAGGTGGATAAAAGACTTAAATATAAGCCGTGACACCATTGAAGTCCTAGAGGAGAACACAGGCAGGAAAATCTCAGATATCTCATGCAGCAACATTTTTACTGATATGTCCCCTAGAGCAAGGGACATAAAGGAGAGAATAAACAAATGGGATCTCATCAAAATAAAAAGCTTCTGCACGGCTAAAGAAAACAGTATTGAAATAAAAAGAGAACCAACTATATGGGAAAACAAATTTGCCAATGATACCTCAGACAAGGGTTTAATCTCCAAAATATACAAAGAACTTACACGACTCCACTCCAAGAAGATAAGCAGCCCAATTTAAAAATGGGTAAAGGACTTGAACAGATGCTTCTCCAAGGAGGACATACAGAGGATCCAGAGACACATGAAAAGATGCTCAATATCGCTAGCTGTCAGAGAAATGCAAATTAAAACCACAATGAGATACCACTTCACACCGGTCAGAATGGCCATCATAAACAAAGCAACAAACAACAAGTGTTGGAGAGGTTGTGGAGAAAAGGGGACCCTAGTGCACCATTGGTGGGATTGCAGACTGGTACAACCACTATGGAAAACAGTATGGAATTTTCTCAGAAAACTAAAAATGGATCTGCCTTTTGACCCAGCAATTCCACTGCTAGGATTATATCCTAAGAACCCAGAAACACCAATCCAAAAGAACCTATGCACCCCAATGTTCATAGCAGCACAATTTACAATAGCCAAGTG
>PVKM010052559.1:0-10216 GCA_004027735.1 Carollia perspicillata
TATGTTCCTTGACCAGGAATCTAACTTGCACATTTTTGACTATGGGATGACACTCTAATCAATGGAGCCAGTCCAGCTAGGACTTGATTTATTTATTTATTTTTTAGAGAAAGAAAGAAAGGCAGAGAGAGAGGGTGAGAGAGAGAGAGAGAAAGAGAGAGAGCGAGAGGCATTGCTTTGCTGTTCCATTCACTTATGAAGTCATTGGTTGCTCTCCTATGTGCTGTGACCAGGGATCAGAACCACAACCTTGGTCTTTCCAGATGACACTCCAACCAACTGAGCTACCTGGACAAGACTGTAAGTAATATTGAAATAAAATATTTATTAGTAAAAAAATAAAAGTAAATCATGAAAAGTAGTCACAGACTAACTCCTTTTATAATCTATGGACCCAATGGGGAAAATATTTCATAAATTCATGTATATAAAATAAAAAGCATTGAATAATATCACATATATTATTCAAATTAGATACAAAATGTAAAAAAGTTTGGTGATCATCAAGAAGATGATATATATCTAGGTATGTTAGTAAATGCTATTTAGATATCAGTATCCAGATGGAATAAAACATTTTCTGACTAGGGGATTTTTTCCCACTACTTCTGGAGCTCTGGAATGTGACTTACCAAGCCTTAGGAATGGTTATTATGAAATAATAAAAACAACTGTTTTTGTGTAAATGGGTTAGTATTTTTATTGCATAAATATTTAAATAACTCAAAAGAAAATTTGTGAGCATTACATTTTTTACTCTGAAGACCAGCGTTTTATGAAACACAGTTAGGGAAATAGTTTAGATTTTAATCTCATGGGCAATGGGAAGCCATATATTTTTTAAGAATGAGAATAACAATGTCACCCCATCATGGAGTCTGTGAAGGCTAGCACAGAAGTAGAGAAATAGCAGGAACTGTTTCAATAATTAAGGCAAGAGATGATAAACACCTGAAATGTACTGATTGTCAGGGTCAGTTGAAAAGAAAGAATTGACGCTAAAAATTTCAAGGTGGTAAAATTGACAGGCTTGGTGACTATGATGGATACTGTGATCCATGCCCTGATCCCTCTCAAATGATGTTCACTTTTTCCAGTTGCTGCGAATGCCCTCCACAAACAGCCATCAATTCCAGCCCCTTCAGGGATTGTCTCAATGACAGGCAAACTTGTCTATGTCCAGTGACAGAGGAACAGTTCCAGCTTCCTGTCGGGGGACCAGTGTGGTCACACAGAGTCCCGTGCATGGAAGGGGCCTAGTGCCTGATTTAATGCTCTACTGTTACCTTCTTGGAAATCTTAGTTTAAACAAAAGACAAACGTGTTTATTTTGCACTGGACTCTGCAAGTCATGTAGCTGATACTAATGTGGAAGTATAAATGCCTGGCCATCTAGGCCCATTGCAAAGTAACTCTGAAAAGATACTCTAGCTTCAGAGCTTCCTGGGAAGTCAATTGAACCAGTTACTGGGCCTGCATTAAAACTTGAGTTCACTGCTGCTTAATCCTGCTTGATTCCCCTTTCTTCTGTAGGTGTCAGTACCAAGGGCCCTTCTTAAGCTTCCTCCCCATTAACCTTATCTCCAAGATGGCTTTCTAGAGAATTCAACCTGCAGCCATGACATTCGGAAGTGAGAGCTTAGAGTGAGAGAGGAGTTGACTTACTGGACAATGATGCTGTTTACAGATAAGGGGGCACAAAAGAGGAGGAGAAGTTTGGGGAAGGGAAAGATACTGAGAGGTTTTTATATGAGTTTAAGATTTCAATTTGTCCACTTCATTTTGATGTGACTGAAGGCCATCCAGGAGGAGGTGACCACTTGCGGGATATTAATCTGGAGTTCTGCAGAGAAGTTTGGGTTGGGTTTATGAGCTGATTCCAAGGAGTGAATGTCATCATCTAAGAATAGTACTATATGAAGAGAGGTCTGTGAGGAGACTATCACCATCTAAGAGCTGAACACAAAGATCCAGCAAAAGAATGGAGGAAGAGCAACCTGGGGGAAAGAAGGAGGGCCAGGAGAGAATGTATGGGATTGAAGCCTGACTGAACTGAGTAGAAATGTATGGTATTTGAAGGTAAAAAGGGGAAAAAATGATTCAGAGCCACTTCACCCTGAAATGTGGCTATGAAAGGAAGGCAAGAGATTAGGGTACGTGGAAGAGGTACAAGCTCAAGGAAGATAATGTTTTTTAAGGCGGTAAGACAATTGAATGTTTATTTTGCTAAAGAAAAAATGTGCGCCATTTTTAAAAGAGGCCTGCTTAGATTCTGAGATGACTGGCGCAAAATTAAATGATAGTTCTTCTGGTAGTCTTTAAATTAAGACTTCACCTCTCTCTACCCCAACTCCAATTATAATAGTGCTATTTCATTGTAACTTATGGTATGTGACAATTTACTGGAAATCCTTCAAAAGGATACTGCTTTTAAACAGGGGGAAATGATGAGCCCAGGGTCCGCAGTTCATCTGGGCTCCACAGGCTTTTGCACCCTCTAGTGATGGCAAATCACTAGAGGGTGTTCTTGTCATACTGCCTTAGAAATAGGACTGCTATTGGTGAATTTAGGCAAAGACAAGGATGAAAAAGAGAAGGAAAAGGGAAGAAGACTTTCATGCTGGTGTTCAGGTCGACATCAAGGGTGTTATCATCTCTTGACTCTGGCTATCATGGTAGGATATTATGGACAAGTTCAAGGAAGTTGAAGTTAAGTGATAACAACAAAGTCCCTTCCTTTCTGCCTTCAAAAATTATTTTGCCTTCATTTATTTCAGTTTAAGTGCTGGTGAAAACAAGAGTAAACAAAACAGAAAAAAAATCTTTGTCATCACAGAGCATATGTTCTAGTAGGAGGAGAACAGAAATAAACAAAATAATTTATATAGTGTATCACAAGCTGTTATGTGTTGTGGAGAAAAATAAAGCAGGGAAAAAGGATGAGGGGGAAGGTGGAGGGAATTGCATACAGGCTGTCTGCTTTTATAGCTGTGTCCTGTACAAGGATGTTTAGTGAGCCATAAGCAGGGGCTGAAATCCAGCAATCCGCTGGGAGAAATGTGCCTTTTCCAGACTAATCATAGTGGGGTTTCAGGAAGCTGCAGGTAGTGACCAAAATATTTGCCTTTAAATGGGGCATTCCTTGCAATGGCCTCTAGCAATATTGAGTTCTCGAGCTCTTGGACCCTTTGTTATACAAGCCTTAAGTTTTACAAACCCTATACTACAGCGCTAAACCTTTTTTTTTTTTTGTTGATAAAAAAATTCAGGTATTATATAATTAAAATCTCATTTAAGTCTACAGCATTGCATCAGTCATATTCAACTTATCTTGGCAAACTGTCATAGGATAGAAAATGCGTTTGATGATATTTCCTCTTCACAGAGTCAGGCTGAGTATTCTTCCATGCTTGGCATTGATGATATTTTTGCATTGATTATGTGAAGATTCAATCCAATATTTCTTTGGGAATCCAAGCGAAGCTGAATAGCCTATAATTTACAGGGCTATCCCAATTTTTCATTAAAAAATGAAGATAACTTTTGTCCTTTTCAAGTGTAGCGCCTAGGTCTTGTCTTCCAGTATTTCTTAGTAAGAGCTGATAGCTTGACCCTGGAGGCTAATTTCTTGAGTATTTTAAATTGGATGCCAATTAGCCCTCCTCATCTACACCACATTTCAACAATTTCTTCCCACGATAAATCTGTCTTGACTTGTCTACCACATGGCACATATTATGTGTATTAAATTGCAATTACTTTTTTAAAAGCTGAAGATTTTAAGGTCTGAACATTTCTAGCCTGCTTAGAAATATCCATTATGGAGTATGCCTTGTAAAAAGAGGGCAACATTTTTACTGAACTTCTTTTTTTTTGATATTATTAATAGTATTTTTAAAATAAATTTATTTTATTTATTGTAACTTTTTTTTATCATTGGTCAAGTTCAGTTGTCTCCATTCCCCACCCCAAGGCCCTCCACCCCAGCCATCCCCACTTCCCACCCTGGATCCTATCCACTTTGGTTTTGTCCACATGCCCTTTATTTTTCTACCTTTTATTTTCCTTGTAATTTTTTATTTTGTTTGGGTCAACTGATTTTGTCCTATAAGCCTCTGTATTCTCACTCAGTGACAATGAAATGTTGTGGTTAGTCTTAGATTTGTAGAGAAAACTAGTTGGCAAAGGAAAAGAAAGAGAAGGACACTAGTTTTTGCAGAGGAAGATCATTTTAATGACTTTCGGTAGGAAGAAAGCTTCCCCACCTTGCCAGACATCCTCCATGACTCTTTTCTTGGGTTAAAATCAGGCAACCAGTCACTGTAAGATTCCTTCTCAAGGCAAAAGCCCCAACCCCTTCTTGTGAGTCATCTTCATTTGCCTTTGATTTTCCCCTATATCTTTTTCCATTGCATTCCCTTTATGGCTAAGGGATTCAGTTCTTTCTCAAATATAGTCTGATTGCAGCAGAATTAACTAAGAAAAAAAGAAGCTGAAAAGGAGAATATAAATCCATATTCATTCCGAAATCCTTTAAACCTGAATACATATGTTTACATTTATGACAATATAGATTTATAAGAAAAGGATGAGAAACATGTTCTATCCTTCTTTCCCTGCAAAATAGCATCATATAGGACCATTACACATGGACAATGGCTGGACCATATGTACAACGAGAACTCTGACTGACAACCCACAGCAACCTGCTCAGGAAATGAACCTGTTATGTACGATAAAGTTCCCAGGAATCCATCAGCTGTAAGTCATGGGGACCCACTTGGAACTCCAGAGTTGATATGAAGGTTATTTTAAGCCAGAGATATTTGAGATTCAACAGACAAAAAAGAAGCCTTAATCTGACTAAAAGTAGCAACTTCTGGGAAAAGAAGCTGACTGGGACACAGAGGTGGAATCCCTGGGAAAGGGAGGAGAGTGAAGAGGAGGATGTTAGGATTGTCAGTAAAGCAGACAAAATGCCCTGTGCCATCCAACCCCTAATACAAAGAAAAGCCAAAGCACAGCAACCACAACCCCCGCCAATGGGGCAGTTCTCAGCTCAGGAAACGTTCATGATGAGAAAATGTACTCCCTCTGAGTTTATCGATATCGATGCCAATTTCCAGAAAAAGACTAGGGAAAGTATCTGGGCATGGTTAGTGTCATTGGGAGTCACTGGGGCGAAGGCATTTCTCTGATTGGGTAGGGCATTCAAGGAACTGATTTCCGTATAGATTAGAGTATTCCAATATTGGGATCTCCCTACACAGGTGGGACCCTCAAAACCTATAGAGGGGGTATTGGATCATGGAGCCCTTGATGGAAGAAATGGTTTTTATTTTGACAATCATTATCTTGATCAGTGTTTTCCTTTTTAAAAATTTAATTTATTTTTAGAGAGAGGGGAAGGGTTGGACAAAGAGGCAGAGAAACATCAGTGTGTGAGAGAAACATCCATCAGTTGCCTCTCGCACTCCACCAGCAGGAGACCTAGCCTACCACCCAGGCAGGTGCCCTTACTGGGAATCGAACTGGTGACTTTTCAATTTGCAGGCCTGCACTCAATCCACGAACCACACCAGCCAGGGCTATCTGTGTTTTCTTTTGCATGTGCCTATCCTGTTGCTATGGTATCTGCCTCCAGTGTAGACAGCTGCCAAATGGGCCACCTCCAAGCTAGTGAAACCCCTTGCTGACTCTGCTGGCACCTTGCAGAAGAGGTGGTTCTGTAAGATTGTAAGAGCTTGTCCTGAGGGGTGGAGCTTTGGAGAAAGCCTTGGAGGGGAATTGACCTCTGGTTGACCTATCAGCTCTAGCTCAGCAATTGGAGGCTGCTCATCCTCTCCCTTGTTTTTGGAATGCCGGAGCCTTTTTCAGGGATGCAGCCTTGAGAGGGCAAAGTGTTGAGATTGTCTGGACAGAATATGGAACTGAACCCAGGTAAAGCCCCTCTATAAACTGCTAAGATTCTGGTGGGCAGTGTGGTGATCTATCCATCTTGTTGTGCTCTAGATAACCCTTTCTTGCCCTCTGTGTATGGGGGCCAGTTTTAGATTTCACCCAGGAAGTTTGCAAACCAACATTCCCTTGCTGTAGCAAGCTCTGAAGGAATAGCTTTTGCTTTTCTTATTTGATTGATCTTGGTTTATTTCCACAAACATGTGTTTCATTCATACTACTTAGGAGTCCCTTTAGGATAACTTTCAAAATAAAAAATGAATTTTTTTTGTTTTTAAAAGATTTATTTATTTTTAGAGAGGGGAAGGTAGGGAGAGAAACATCAACGTGTGGTTGCTTCTCGTGTGCCCCCTACTGGGGACCTGGGCCACAGCCCAGGCATGTGCCCTGACTGGTAGTGAACCAGTGACTGGTTTGCAGTCCAGCACTCAATCCACTGAGCCACACCAGTGAGGGCTAAAAAAAAGAGATAAATATCACTGGCTATGATACTTCCTATATATTTACTATTACTTTAAATTCTCTACTGAGATTTTGAAATTCTCTCTGATGCAGGTAATACAAAAATCTTATTTGAAGCCAGTCAATTCTGAAGACGACAAATCAATATGAGAGAGCTGCAAATAAACTTTGAAAAACCTCAAACAGCCTAAGTCGACCTTTTTAATAAAAGTACTTACACACTGATTTTAGTTGTAAAGGAGATAAGAAAATTGAAGTATAAAAAGTTCAGGACTATAAAAACAATGTACTTTATCTAAAAGATATTTTGTAGTTCAAGCAAAAAGGTCTTCAGAAATTTCCTAAATTTCTTTGTCAATAGTCCTTCCTATACATACAGCCCTCCCAACCCCATCACTAAAAAGGAAGCGAGGAAGTACCCCAGGATAGCTGGAGCAATTAAAATGCCGTTAGATTCTAGATAGATTAATGTTTATGCTATTACTTTACACAGTGAGATTTGGGACCTGAGCCTAGTCCTCTCCTACTCAAGAGTGGGCTGGTGCCGGTGGATTTGGACTGTGGAGTAAGGGTGGGGAACATGGCCAGGACAGGGCAGAGACACTGTTTTTGATTTTATAATGAAATTTTTAGTTCAGTGGTTGGAATCCGAGGCATAATTTAGAAGGCACTGGTAACATTTCTCTCTGGTAATGCTGTAAAAGACATTGATAATTTGATAAACTGATAATTTTTGTAGAGGGCCACAAATGATCCTTTTATTTTATTCTAATTCGAAGGATTCTGACTTGCTTTCATCCCTGGATGTTTAGCCATAACTTCTTTGCTATTCGTAGTTCTATAATGTTTAAAACTAAAACCTCTAAGTATAAGTAAATATTTTCAAAAGTGTTAGGGTGGCCGGTGATGCGGGATGTGAAAGAATTCACCAAGAGGAGAAAGTGTAGAGAATAAAGATTGTATTCACCCCACGAGAAAGGAGAGGGGCGTGGTGTGGAGAGATACACCAGCAATGAAGAGTAGGGGAATTGAGTTTTTACGGGGTTGTAATTGGATTACAGAAGGGCGGGGGTGACTGTTGTGTGGCCCCCGGGCTGTTGGGTTATCTTAACAGGAGGCTGCAGCTTCTTCCAATGTTATCTTCTGCCTGTGGCTATAGAGAGCAGTTAGTTCTGTTTTCGATTTCCAGTAATTTCCAGTCCTGGAGACCTAAGCTCAGAGAAGTAAAATGGCAGTTGTGTTCAAGAAGGTCGTAGGCCTGCTCAGCAAATGGCGTCGCCACAGCAAATGGTGCTGACTTTATCCTTTTAAAACCTACTTTTGCCCCTCTCAGAATAGTTGCTTACAAAAAGCAAAACTCAACATGCAGAGTATAAAGAGCAAGGGCTTTGAAGCCAGATAGACTTGGGTTTGACCATCCACTCCACTTGCATATAATGGTTAGTGATAATAGGTTTTAGGGTTTGTTAGCCTGTGTTTGTGTGTGACCAAATTTAGAGCCTCTCCTAAACCCCATTTCCATCATCTTTTAAAATGGTATAAAAATGTTTATGTCCCAAAGGGTTTGGTGAGAACTAACCCTAAAACACTTAGAATTGATCAAAGCAAACAGTAGAAGAGAAATCTAGTTTCCTTACATCTCTCCACCCCAATCTTTTGACTTTACAAATGCTAGGCTGACTTTTGTGGGGGTCCAGAACAAGTCACCCTAAGATGTGCCTCAGTGGTATGTATGAGTATTACCTTGAGCTAAAAGCAATGTTAGCTACAGGCTCGGGAGAGATCTGCCTGCTTTCCTTAAATGCCTAGAAGAATTTGGGCTAGAGGCCTTGCCGGGAAGAGGTTACCAGCAACATCCCTTTTGACCCACTACAAGGCAGGGCCAGCTTGTTTTTCCTAAACATCTGCTTTTATCCTGCAATGACCCTTTGAACCCCCAAGGCAGCTTACCTCATCTCTAGCTCACAGTCTTTTTTTCAACTTTTGTTTATACTGTTTAAAAATTTTTTTAAATTGTTGTTCAAGTAGTTTTCTGCCTTTACCCCCATCCCTACCCACCCCCCTTGTTATTGTCCCTGTGTCCTTTATACTTGTTCCTGCAAATCCTTCCACTTTTCCCCTGAAATTCCCTCCCCTCTGGTCACTGTCGCCTGTTCTCAATTTCAGTGTCTTTGGTTATATTTTGCTTGTTTGTTTTGTTGATTAGGTTCCTGTTAAGTCTCACCGTGTCTTATATACTTAGATGCCCTTTCTATCTCTGGACTCTCCTGCATGTGGTGTCTCTGATTCTCATGAATGCGGGGTTCCTATTCATATGTATGTATTAAATTTGGTGGTTCTTTCTTGACAATCTGTCTTATGTCTATTTGATTATTAGACCAGCCAGGAGAATCTTGAGGGTAGAGAAAAGTTTGTTTGTCCTCCACACGTTCATATAATATCTGGTGAGTTCAAGTTCCAACTATCAGTTGTCTTCATTATAATTAGGCCCTAATGACCATTTATGCTTTGGGAAACTCATAGTTACTTTTTGTGGTTTGGTTCTTTGTTTTTTGCTGCAACTTTCTTGACCTTTCTACTGACCGGCAGGATTGGGAGGAGAGGGCAGCACCTGCTTATATGTCTTACATCCCTAACTAACCCACTGTTCAAAATATGCTTGTTCATAATGGGTTAATCTGAGAAATAAGGCAAAATTGCTATTTGTTCTATTATTCCCACCCCTCCACATACCCACCCAGAAATACTTCCTGTCGTGGTTATGAAACAGTAGGCTATGAGTTTCCAGCTTTCTTCTTGTTTGAGATGTTGCTGGCCAAAGCTGTCCATGAAGTCTCATGATTACATCTGGGAAGAAAAAAGACACCAATATAGAGCCAGTTGTCTGGAGTAAAGGAGGGAAGAGTTTCCAGTAAATAGTGATTACTGCACAGTGGATCCCAAGCAGTATGGTTGCTGACATTTTATTTTATTTTTTAAAAGATTTTATTTATTTATCTTTAGAGGGGAAGGGAAGGAGAGAGGGAGAGAAATATCAGTGTGCCTCTTGTGCAACCCCTGCTGGGAACTGGCCTGCAACCCAGGCATGTGCCCTGACTGGGAATCGAACCGCGGTTGTTTGGTTCCCAGGCCCGCGCTCAATCCACTGAGCTACACCAGCCAGGGCATTTGCTGACATTTTAGAGAGCAGAATGCACCATGGACAGAAGTGATGACTCTTCATTTCTTAGACCTTGCTGGTGGCCTGGTGGGCAACACATTCGTAATCCCCACTGTCTTTCACCGTAGCCTTGGGAACCATCAGAGTGTACACCAGTTTGAGGGATGGGTCCTTGATTTCCTCCAGCATTATGACACCTTTTCTTCTACAGCAGAAGGAAAACCAGCTTTAAAAAGATAGCTCCTAGGAGGGAACTGGCCTGGTGGGTGACAATAGGTGGGTGACAACGATGTGACAATGTACCGCCCTGTGAGGGTGGTGATATGGGGGAGGCTGTGCATGTGTAGGAAATCCCTGTACCTTCCACTCAAGTTTGCTGAAAACCTAAACTGCTCTAAAAAAATAAAATCTGATTTAAAAAAAAAAGGATTTGGGATCCTCCTTAATTGTGTTACTGACGCCTTTCTTTCTTCTTTGATAAGTTTCCAGCTTTCTAACTAAGCAAGAGCAATAGAAAAAGCAGTACCCGCCCCATCCTCTGAAATTACCTTTTAATGAAAACCATTCCCATTTTGTAAATAAATGAGTTGAATCTGTTGATGAACGTGCGCGTCTGCTTGTAAAGGCATGGGAATT
>PVKM010052560.1:0-10226 GCA_004027735.1 Carollia perspicillata
CACACTTGCATCAGTGGAGTTAAGCAGCTGCAGTAAAGACCATATTGTAACGGGGGGGGGGGGGGGGGTCCTGGCCAGATCACTGGGGAGAGGGGCAGAAACCCTCAAGAGCCAACACTTCCCCCAGAAGAGAGGGGCTTGTAGGAAGCACAGACTGTAGACTGAATTAGCAGCTGCGCATGATATGCCTCGGGCAACTGTAATCAAAGCAATAGGACTGATCCAGCAGAGGTCACACCTGATTAACGAGGTGATGCCAGACCCGGGGTAGATAGACACTGTGTCCCTGTGTGCAGCTAGGAAACTTCTGCCCCCACAAAATGATGGTCAGAAAAGGGTCAAAGGACTAGGGAGCTGACAAATATGGCGGAGACTAGTGCACAAGGATGAAAAAGCCAGGCGCTCAGTCGTGCGTTGATTTCTGGGCTGAGTCTTTAAAATTCAACTCCCCAGGAAGCCTGGTCTTTCTCCTCCCCTGGCAAGACCGGTCAGCCGCAGCAGGTCCGAGTATCTGAGACCAGTGGACCCGGGCGCCCCTCCCACACCCAAAGCAAAGGCAGGGCTGGCGGTGCTGCGAGGGACTCCGGCAAGCACACAGAGACGCGTGAGAATCATCTGGAGCTGAACTGAGACCAGGAACCAGCTAAGCAGCCTCAATGATCATACTGCAGACGTCTGTGTTTCACCAAGGATGGTACTTTTGGGAATGGGAGAGGGGATTCCAGGTACTTCCTTGAACTGGTGTGGTCTAGCAAAGGGTGGCAGGATTGTTAGTCCTTAGGTGTTTTAACCCTGTGGAGGTCTTAAAAAAATTACAGTGTAGGACGTGTCTTTGAGAGATACATTCATTACTAATATGTGCTGAAATGCAAAACAAATTAAAAAGCACTGCAAATTTGCATTTATTATATTATATAATACATGATTTTTATTTATTTTCAGTTACAATCTAGAAATTATTAAACAAAGAAATAAAAGTGTAAACAATAAAAATTTTTCTTTTCTAATAACGGAAAGATGGATGTTGCTAAAAATTACAACCATAAAAAATGCTTTAACATTAATCAGAATCTTCAATAGCTGACTTTGCAAAACGTTTGTAAGAGTCATCGCAAAAAATATTGCTATGTTCAGGGCATAAATACTTTTCACAACACTTGCAAAAATAGTTTGATAAGCGACTCATTTTGGATGCAGAGCACATAACACATCCTTTTCTTTTTCCGTCTGTCAAGGAAGCCATATCTATGTTGTCATTAGAATTTCCTTCAAGCTGTGTTTGAAACTGATGAAGTGTCGGGTGTAAAGGCTCATGCACACCTGTGGAGATTTCTGAATGCCTTTTTATTTGTTCTGACACTAACTGCATTAATAGATTCCTAATAAATATTCTGCACCTTATTTTCAGATTGCCATTCAGCATGTGGTCTAAGCATTTATCCCTGCAATATTCAAACTTGTGTAGAAAATATAACTGTAGGCCATCTTACGGTGTTCCTGGCTACACTGTATACACCTAGCACTTGGTCCACAGTGTCGACTCCTGACTTTGGTTGTAATATTCTATTCTCACATGCTATAACCAACCTGACAGCTTAAACGTTATGGTTTAACATTAGTCATGTACAAACGTGCGGCTAGTCATGACCTGGAGCCTATGCACCCAATATGTGTAACAATATTTAAAACAAGAGTTTGTTTGTATCCCTCGCAGATCAGCTGCGACCTCCACAGGGTTAAAGGGAGCACAGCTCTGAGGCAGAAACCTGCCAGTATTCCAAAACTGTATGGCCGTTAAATAAACAGCCCCTTTCCTTTTCCACCAGACTTCTGAGTCCAGAGTTCTGCCTATAGGCATCGAGCAACAGGACCCCGCTGACTGTTCTGCAACAGCACTGGCTGTTAAGATGTACATATACAATTTTTAAAGTCTAGCCCTTTACAGAAAAAGTTTGCCAAATTCTATCAAATAGATAGAATTGAATAGATAGATAGAATCAAACAGATTGAATTTGAAGCTCTAGATAACAAGATCCCTTAGAGAGTAAAGTAAATGCAGACAGATAAAGACAGTCTCCAGGGCTGTGCCCTGAGACACTATCTTTAGAGGTCAAGAAGATGGAAAAAATCAGCAAGTAATAGTAAGACTAGCCTCAGCAAAGTAGGAGGAGAACCTAAAGAATGACCCAAAACTTAAAGGAAGAACGTATTTCAAGAAGAAAGGAGTGGTCATGCAGCTAATAGGTCAAGTAAGATGAAAACTATAAATTAATTAACAAAATGGAAGTCACTGGGAGCATGTCAGAGCATGCAAGCCTAACTGAGTGGTTTAACCAAAACAGGAGCAGAGAAACTACAAATCACAAGCACAGACACTTTCAAGGAGTTGTACTTTAAAAAAAGAGATGGTAGTTAGAGGGAGATGTGGGACCAGTAGATCACATGGCATGCCCCAACCCACCCCACACAGAGCATCCAGTGAGAATTTACAAGTACAGAAAACAAATCTGTTCACAGAGCAACAGAGAAAATCCACACCAGCTACCCCATCATTCTGACCTAAATGTGAAGAGAAAACCATGGATCACCAAGAACATGATGAGAATAAGCAGCAGGAAAGAGAAATAGCAGCAGCAGAAAAACTGAGAAAGCTGATAACTAAGGAAACAGAAATGGAGTTCATTAAAATATATTGCTCAATTATTAACAAAATGTTATAAAAATTGAGAAAATGATATTTTTGTAATTAAAAAATAATAGTGTACACAAAACATATAAAAAGGATTTGGAATTAAACTCCAAGAACTCAGAATGAAAAGAAAAAGTTACCATAAAGTATGAAAAAAAAGGTTTGAGATATAGAAGACCATCCTAAACCTCTAACATCCAACTAACAGGAGTTAGAACCACAAAAATGGAAGAGAGAAAAAAATGGAAGGCAGAACTACCTGTCAGAACTATTAGCAGAATTAGTGCAAACAAATCTTCAAAAGTAGAGTCCAAAAGTCCAGCGCAATGGCTAAAAAAAGCTCCAACCCAGACATGGGCAGTAGTACTGTCCCCAAAATGGACACAGCAAGCTTCACAACAAAAATACCTCACAACAGTGACCACCAGGCACCACAAATCACCTAGAATTGAGCACAAGAGATAAAATCTACCAGCCATCCCAGAAATGAAAACCAGATGCTGGAAAAGGAAAAAAAGAAGATAAAAAGAAGATGAAAGAAGACGGGAGGACCAATTCAGTTCATTGCTAAAAGGCACTTTTCAGGGATTTTCTTAAAAGATCTGGAATCCAATGAAAAGTGTCATAAAAAGTTTTTGCCTTGGCCCTGGCCAGTGTGGCTCAGTTAGTTGGAGCACTGTCCCATACACCAAAAGGTTGCGGGTTTGATTCCCCATCAGGGCACATCCTAGGTTGTGGGTCCTATCCCCAGTTGGAGGGCATACAACTGGCAGCAGATCAATGTTTCTCTTTCTCTTTCTTTCTCTCTCCCCACCCCCCCTCCACTTCCTCTCTAAGATCAATGAAGATATCTCCTTGGTGGAAGATTTTTAAAAAAAAGTTCTTACCTTGGCTGTACCAGTCTGGGAACCATAAAAAATCTTTACTCCAGACACAAAAACTTC
Source organism: Carollia perspicillata (assembly GCA_004027735.1). Taxonomy (NCBI): domain Eukaryota; kingdom Metazoa; phylum Chordata; class Mammalia; order Chiroptera; family Phyllostomidae; genus Carollia; species Carollia perspicillata. The sequence continues at coordinate 3,634 of PVKM010052560.1, forward strand.
CTTCTTTTGACGAGAGATATAACCATTTGTCATCAAATCCCCAGTTGCTTTTGGAACTGATTTCTCCTGTGAATTCTTGTCCTTGAAGATAAACAACTACACAAATCCATCAAGTTTGAATCTTTTCCTAACTTCAGAAAGAATGAAAAGTAGCACAAATACTGACCTATTTTATTACTCTCCTAATCTTCCTGGGTGTACTCCTCCAATACTAACCCTTTGGTATAATTAGATCCTTAAAAGGCAGAATCTACATTTCTTAAAACCAAAATGATTCCCGTAACAGTATTATATGAATAAAAGTATTATTCAAAGGTAAAACTATACATTTCATTCATAATGTACTTTAGTAGGATTAGAGTAGAAACTTATTTTCTGATCCTTAATCAGTGGGCAGAGACTACTACCCCTTACAGATGTAAGACAGATTTATTGTTTTGTTTTTTTCACAAAAGCTGAATTTTCCATTACAAAATCTTCTTGCATCTTAAGAATGAGACATCCACAGTACATCAAAGAAAAGGTGAGAATAAAATAACTTAGTCCATAATAACTTAACCTTTAAAAACTGAGAATAAAATTTTTTAGGCATTAAAAAAATGTCTCGAGACTAAATATAAAAGTGATTTAAAGTTCCTTTTAGCTTTTCTGCTTTTTTCAGAATGCCTTAGACAATCTTCATTCTCAATTCTCTATAAAATCTAATGCCTAAATACTCTCCTAGAAAAAATAACTCCACTTACCTGCTTCCTGATGGCAATCTGGAAACAAATCCAAAGGCTAATACCAAAGGCAAAGCCCAAATATATGTAAAATCTGTTTATCCATAATGATATTAAAGGTGAGAGGTCCCATGAATCCAAAGGACCTAAATTTAAAATGATACATATATGTAACTTTATTTAAAGCTACATCTACAAAGAGGTCCACCCTTAAAGAATTAAAAAATAATAAAACTCCCAACCTCCATATCCAACAAGGCTAACATATAGAAAGTCAACTCTAATAATAAATTATGTGGCAACGTGATAAAATGATAATGCTAACTCAATACACACACACACATACACACACACACACACACACACACACACACACCCCTGGAATTACGTTGGGATATTATATATATATAACCTTTATTTGGCAGCATTTGAAAGCAAGAGAAGGGAACACAGAGTCCAAATACTTTATGTAAAATTATGACTTCATTTCGCTGTTATGCTTGCTCCATGAGAAAAGCTTTAAGTAGCACTAAAACTATTCCCTTGTTTCTCATTTTACTTTTAAAGCCGCATGACTACATGTACCAAGTTCTTAAATAAGTGCCCCCACGCTCCATTTTTTGAAGGGAGATATGGATGGACCTGGTCTCAAATGTTAAACCCGGGGTCAATTTCAAGAGGAAAATCCTAAAATGTTGGGTCTGCATTTGATGCTGCTCCACCCAGGAAAGGTAGTCAATACACATTAGTAAAGCGGGGGGCGGGGGGGTGTCCGTTTTCTCTGGCCATTACTTGAGGTTAGAAGCAAAATCCAAAACCAAGTCAAAAGGAAAGATCAATCCTCCCTTGTCCTCAGCTGTACCCGTGCTGACAAGTGGAACAATCTCTGAAGGGTCCTGAGAACACCACTCCGCCGAGAGAGGGTCTCAGAAAACACCGTTTCTCCCCTCCAGCCTCACGAACGTTGTCCGCCTGGGCCCTTACCCATGATCCTCAAAGCCCGGGCTCTTCGGCACCACAGGAGGTTACGATCGCGGACCTGAAAACCTGGCGGCTAGTCTGAGTACGGGGAATCAAAACTACCTGCCAGAACTACCTTACAGCATGAGCTCTATAACCTGTGATCGCGGAATTGGGGGCAGCCATGCCACTCGCAGGCTCGTCGGGATTGGCTCAGAGGGAGAAGGGGCGGGCCCAGAGGGGAGCACCACTTAGAACTCTGGATGAGTAAGCCGGAGTTCGCTGGTCCTGCTCCGACTGGCTCCGAGGGGAAAGAGGCGTGCCCAAAGACACGCACCGCCCAGAACTCGAGGCGGGGCAGCTGGAGCGATTCCGGACTCTCCGTAGTTGGCAGACAGGAGGAAGGGGCTGGTTGGTCAAACGAGGAGTAGCCTATGAAAAAAGGGTGGGGAGGGGGAAGGTGACGTTAAAAGAGATTAAGGACGTCATCAACCAAGTGAAATCTATGAATCCGTTTGCATTTCTGTTGAAACACACGTAAAAGGGCATTATGTAGGGGAAATTTGACTACGGACTGGCTCTTAGAGGATATGAAGAAATTATAGTAAATCGTGTTAGGTGTACTTTAGGATAGATTAAAGTATTTAAAGCCAAACCTTATGATGATTTGCTTTAAATTACAACAAAAAACGAGGGACAAAAAATGAAACAAGAATAGTAAAATATGTATAATTATTGGAACGGGCTGATGGGTGCATGAACGTTAATTACACTTTTTCTTCTGTTCCTATGTTAAAATTTTTTCGTCATGAAAGGTTAAGGTGGGTGGAGGTGGACCTGAACTCTGCGAAACTGTGAGACCCGCGCCGAGTTTCGAGACCGTCTCCCAAGATCAGCTTTAACAGCCAATCAGAGCTCTTTAGCTCGTTGACGAAATTATCTTACCTAAGGAAAAGCGTCTCTTCTTTCCGGCACGGAATGATGTCGTAAGAGCAACACTGCGCAGGCGTTATTTCTCGCTTTTCCTGTTTCGGTTTTCGCACAACCTGAAGCCTGCGCAGTAAGTCGGTTCAGTGTGGTGGCTGCCGGCTAGGCCGAGTCAGCCGCGCGACTTAGCTCTCTGCGTGAGAGACTGTATACTGCGTAGCGCCGGATCGTTACAGTGACGCGGAGACGGCTCTCAGGCCGGTGGCGCAGGTCTGCCGTGGTTGGTCGGACCCAAAATCTGAGCAGCCACAATGTCCATCTTCACTCCCACCAACCAGATCCGCCTAACAAATGTGGCCGTGGTACGCATGAAGCGCGCTGGGAAGCGTTTCGAAATCGCCTGCTACAAAAACAAAGTCGTCGGCTGGCGGAGCGGCGTGTGAGTGACCCTTTCCCTCCAGACCCCGGCAGGAGTTGGTAGCCTCTGAGGTGGCCGGCCTCTGGTGGTCGAATAAATGGGCTAGGCTGGGGTCGCCAGGGAAAGAAATGGAAAACTTTTTTCAGCTGGAAGCGTGAGAAGTCACATTTTTCCCCGAGCTTAGCGCCTAACCAAGCGGGTTTTTTTTAATTGGTTGGGTTTTGTTTTGGGTTGTTGGTTTTTCTTTGCTTCGATACTGTCACAAGGGCTACAGCCAAGAAACCCCCCCAACATTACAGTCCTTTTGCCAGAATAATGATAAAGGCAAAGAGACTAGCTTTACAAATACTAGTTATAGTGCAACTAATGTCACAGATCTTAGTATCATCAAAGTGCGTAGTGTCTTCACTACTGCCACCTAGTGATCGGTATTCAGTGGCAGCAACCGGACCCACACCCACACCCACACCCGCCACTCTTTCATATATCCTCCCGCGACGTTTTTATCCAGTGAATAAATGCGAATACAAATGCGGTTCTGAGTTTTTGAAAATGTTTCCTCGGCACCAAGGGTCTTTTAGGAGTCTTTGTTGTTTCTTGCCATTTGTATGAATGATATAAATGAATTTGCAAGTTTCGAGTGTATTGACTTTGGACTTTGTCTCCTGTCCTCACAAGGGAAAAAGACCTTGATGAAGTTCTGCAGACCCACTCAGTGTTTGTAAATGTTTCTAAGGGTCAGGTTGCAAAGAAGGAAGATCTCATCAGTGCATTCGGAACAGATGATCAGACTGAAATCTGTAAGCAGGTGGGTTTTAGCAGCTGCAGCATAACTGACCCTAGTATCCATTTGTAGTGTTAGTACTTAGAGGTGTGTTAAACTTAAGTGTTTTTTTTTTTTTTTTGAGTGAACAGTGACTACGCAATAATTTGATCTGCACAATATCACTTTTAGTAATTCTGGACATGGATTTTTTTTCATTGAAGTGTAGTAGACGTACAGTAATTCAACATTTATATACCTTATGAAGTGATCACCACGATGTCTGTTAACCATTGTCACCATACAAAGAACATAGATTTTTTTGTCAAAGCTTCTAGAAATTAAATGTTGTACTAAATTGCTTTGCTTTGTTCACTTACGTATTTTTAAATACACCTGAAAATAGAATTTCTTTTCAAGTAGTTCATCATTTAGACCCTTCGCTAAGATTGCCTTTTCCCCTTCTAATCCCAAATAAGTGATATTCTGTAGCACAAGATAATTCATTCTTTGGTCAAAGCTCAAATTATGATCTACATTTCAGCAGCTACAGATGAAATTTAATTTTCTTGTTTATTCTTGTGGTCAGTTAATAAAATAGTATGTAATAGAGACATTGCTTCCTTAGATATGTTGGGGTTTTTTTTAGATTTTGACCAAAGGGGAAGTTCAAGTATCAGATAAAGAACGGCAGACACAGCTGGAGCAGATGTTTAGAGACATTGCAACTATCGTAGCTGACAAATGTGTGAACCCTGAAACAAAGAGACCGTATACAGTTATCCTTATCGAGAGAGCGATGAAGGACATCCACTATTCAGTCAAAATCAACAAGAGTACGAAACAGCAGGTTAGTGGTTTTTAATGTTATCAGAAAGTATCCATGTAAATCACTTTTCTCTGAAGAAATCATTCAAATAATTGGTCTGCAGTAATGATACTACTTGAAAGCTGGTGGATAGATTGGGTGGAGGGAGGATATATATTGTAGAGGAGAAATGGAATTTTTTTTAACTAAACACAAATATACATAGGACTCTTATCTTTCTATCCAAAATCAAACCTTTAAAGATAAAACTTGGATTTTTTAAAGAGTCATTGTAAGTTTGCTTTTTTGATTTTTTTTAAAAACATAATCACATACCATAAAAGTCACCCTTTGAAAGTGTACAATTTGTTGGTATATTTACAAAGTTTTGTGACCTTTCCTACTACCCAATTTGAGAACATTTTCATTACCCCAAAAGGAAACCCTGTGCCCATTAGCAGTCACTCCTCGTTACCGCCTCTCACAAGCCCTTGGAACCTCGTCTCTGTGGATTTGTCTATTCTGACATTTCATACAAGCGGAATCATAAAACATGCAACCTTTCCAAGGTTTAGCCATGTTGTAACGCATATCAGTATTTCATTCTTGCTGTGATACTTATATTGTTTTTGTAGACAAATGTTTATTAACATTTATGGCTGAATAATATCCCGTTGTATAGAAATACCACATTTTATTTATTCATTCATCAATTGATGGACATTTGGCCTGTGCCCACTTTTCAGCTATTGTGAATAATGCTATGAAATTTCATTATGGGTTTTCTGTGGACACATTTTCATTTCTCTAGACCCAGAAATGAAATTGCTAGGTCATACGGTAACCTTATGTTTACCCTTTTGAGGAACTGTCAGTCATTCCAAAACAGCTGTATCATTTTACATTCCCACAACCAATGTACAAGGGTTCCAATTTCTCCACGTCCTTGACAATATTTGTTACTGCCTACCTTTTTTATTATAGCCATCCTAGGTTAAGTTCTGGTTTTCATTTGCACTTTCCTCATGACTAATGATTTGAGCGTATTTTCATGTGCTTATTGACCTGATGTCTCTCTGGAGAAATCAGCGTTTGGATCTTTTGACCACTTTTTAATTGGTTATTTGTCTCGTGACCTTTATTATCGAATTGTAAGAGTTTTTCTATTTTCTGAATAGTAGTACTTATCTATATAGTTTACTACTATTTTCCCCCATTCTGTGGGTTGTCTTTTTTTCTTCACAGTTTTTTGAACCACAAAAGTATTTCATCTTAAAGTTCAATTTGCCTATTTTTTTAATCTGTTTGCTTATGATCATGTCATGTCCAAGAAACCATTGCCAAATCCAGCTAGATGGAAACAGCTTTGCTTTGAATACCTTATGAAATAAGGCAGCAGAAGCAGCAAAGAAATTGCAAACATTTTCCATTTTGTGTTGATAGGCTTTGGAAGTGATAAAGCAGTTAAAAGAGAAAATGAAGATAGAACGTGCTCACATGAGACTTCGGTTCATTCTTCCATTGAATGAAGGAAAAAAGCTGAAAGAAAAGCTTAAGCCACTGATCAAGGTTGTAGAAAGTGAAGACTATGGTCAACAATTAGAAATTGTAAGATTAAAGTATTCTCATTTCTTTGCTTCCATGTTTCCAAAGTAGTTTACTCAATAGTCATAAATGTATAACAAACATTTAGAAGATGTGAACAGTAATACATTTCCAGAAACATTTTACTTAGAATTAGGTAAAAAATGTTAAGGTCAAAGTAGAACTAAATTGGAATTAAGAACACTTAAAAATTTTTTCCTATGTTTTCTAGTTAAATTATTTATGATAAACTCATGTTGGTCATGTGACAAGGCATTAACCTCCATTTTAATGACTTACCCAGATTTTAGGTGAGAGAGTATATTTTACAATGAGTCCTACATTATGAGGAAATAGAAGACTAAATGTTGGTCAGCCTCATGTTTTTTTACAGAGGAATGGGGAGAGAGA
>PVKM010052561.1:0-10207 GCA_004027735.1 Carollia perspicillata
GAAATATAAATGTTTCAAACAAACCAAATGTGAGAGGAAATATGGTTCTAAAACCTGCATTAAAAAATAGTAAAGGGATTTCTTCTATAAGAGTCAACAGAGGGGAAATTGACCCTAGATTACAGAAGCAAAGTATAAACCTCTCTGAAAAAAAACACAGGTAACCCAGGTAGCAACATTTGAGTACCCAATATAAAGTGCTGCCAATCATGAGATCATATAAGGAAATATGGCACCATTTGCAAGAATCAGAGAAATAAAAATCAGTAGAATTAGACAAAAATTTGAGGCAATGGAATTATAGAATAAGCATGTTTAAAATAAAGAAATAAAAGATGGAACTTTTAAGAAGAGACAAAAACAAGACACTATAAAAATACTAAATTTAGCCCTAGCCAGGTGGCTCAGTTGATTGGAACATCACACATACACCAAAAGATCGTGGGTTTGATCCCTGGTCAGGGCACATATACCTAGGTTGTAGGTTCAATGCCCCATCAGGGCACATAGCGGGAGCAACTGATCAATGTTTCCCTCTCACATTGATCTCTCTCTCTCCCTCCCTCTCTAAAATCAATAAACATATCCTTGGGTGAGGATTTCAGAAAATAAAAAACAACTAAATTTAAAAAGAATTAAAAGAAATTTTTGGAAATGAAAAGTACATTTAATCTAATTTTTTAAAGGCTGGGTTAACCAACAAATTATATATAGAGAGAGAGAATTAGTGGCCTGGATGATGAATCTAAAGAAATCACCCAGATGCTAACACAGATGAACTGGCAAGTGAAAACAGTATAAGTGAAGTTAAGAGAAATAGGGAATAGAATGAAAATATCTGTCCTCCAAGAAGAATATCATACCCAAGAAAGGAGAGAATTAGGAAAGGCAATATTCAAAGAAATAATGGTTTTAAAAGTTCTAGAATTGATAAAAGATATTAAATCTCAGATTCAGGAGTCATAATTTATTTCAAGCAAAACAAATAAAAATGAATCTACAGATAGACATATCAAAAGGAACGTGTATTTTTAAAAAAAGAAAAAATCTTAAGACAACCAAACCAAAGATACCTACATAAGCAAGAAATACACTAACATTTCCCATCAGCAGCTATAGAAGTTACAGATGATAGAATAGTATTTTCTTTTTTAAGTATTTTTATTGATTATGTTATTATAGTTTTTCCAATTTTTTCCTCTTTATCTCCTCTCCACCCTGACCCCCCAAATCCTCCAGCATTACTCCTGCTTAATTCATGACCATGGGTCATACATATAAGTTCTTTGAGTCCTCTGTTTCCTATACCATTTTTTATCTCTCCCCATCTATTTTATACCTACTAATTATGCTTCTTCTTCTCTGCACATTTCCCCCCCTATTCCTCCCTACCCCTCCCCACTAAAAACCCTCCATGTGATGTACATTTCTCTGATTCTGTTCCTGTTCTGGTTGTTTGCTTAGTTTTTGTTTTCATTGTTTTTCTTTTCTTTTAGGTTCATTTGTTGATAGTTGTGAGTTTGTTGTCATTTTACTGTTCATAGTTTTGATCTTCTTTTTCTTAGGTAAGTCCCTTTAACATTTCGTATAATAAGGGCTTGGTGATGATGAACTCCTTTAACTTGGCCTTATCTAGGAAGCACTTTATCTGCCCTTCCATTTTAAGTGAAAGCTTTGCTGGATAGAGTAACCTTGGATGTAGGTCTTTACCTTTCATGACTTGGAATACCTCTTTCCAGCCCCTTCTTGCCTGTAAGGTTTCTTTTGAGAAATCAGCTGATAGTCTAATGGGAACTGCTTTTCAGGTAACTGTCTCCTTTTCTCTGGCTTCTTTTAGGATTCTCTCCCTAGGTAATTTAATGATGTTGTACCTTAGTGTGTTCCTCCTTGGGTCCAACTTCTTTGGGACTCTCTGGGCTTCCTGGAGTTCCTGGAAGTCTATTTCCTTTGCCAGATTGCGGAAGCTTTCCTTCATTATTTGTTTAAATAAGTTTTCAATTTCTTGCTCTTGTTCTCTTTCTAGCACCCCTATAATTCAGATATTGGAGCATTTCAAGTTGTCCAGATGTTCCTAAGCCTCTCTTTATTTTTTTGAATTCTTGTTTCTTCCTTTTCTGTATGGATGTTCTTTCTTTCCTTTGCTCCAAAATTGCTTTGAGTCCTGGTTTCCTTCCTGTCAGTGTTGGTTCCCTGAACAGTTTCCTTTATTTCACCTTGGGTTTAATTTTTTTAAATATTTTATTTATTTATTTTTAGAGAGAGGGGAAGGGAGGGAGAAAGAGAGGGAGAGAAACATCCATGTGTGGTTGCCTCTCACATGGCCCCCACTGAGGACCTGGCCTGCCACCCAGGCATGTGCCCTGACTGGGAATTGAACCAGCAACCCTTTGGTTCACAGCCCACGCTCAGTTCACTGAGCTACACCAGCCAGGGCTTAATTTTTTTTTTCACTTTTTGACCATGTTCAATCAGGTCTGTGAGCATTTTGATTGCCAGGGCTTTAAATTCTCCACCAGATAGGTTGGTGATCTCCTCCTCTCTTAGTTCTGTTTCTGAGGCTTTGCTCTGTTCTTTCATTTGGGCCCTATTTCTTTGTCTAGGCCCAGGTGATAGGTTGTAAGGGGGAGGGGCTTTAGGTATTCACCAGGACAGGGCAACCCTCTTTGCAGCATTGCAGTGCTGCCTGTCGGGGAGGGGCCAGAGAAGGAACAGTGCAGCTCACCTGCTCATCTCTGGTGTACTTTTCAAGGGACTCTCCTATGAGACTGGGAGTTTCTCCCACCACAGCAACTCATGCCTTAGCCCACAGTCAGATCTGAGTCTCAAATTTCCCCTTAAGTCAGCCCCTCCGCCCATCCTCTCAATGGGCAGCCAGCCCCACCCCCAAGGCTGCAGGGTCACTGCAGTTTTTCTGAGTGGCCTGCAAGGTCCACCACCTTGCAGGTCTGGTTGTTATGGTTGATTTTTTTTAATTCCTTGGTTGTCAGAGTTCAATGCAGTTTGATTTTCTGGCACTTTTGGTTGTTTATTAATTGTAGATTGGTTATTATCCTCCTTTTGGTTGTACAAGGAAGCAAAGGGTTTCTACCTACACCTCCATCTTGGCCAGAACTCAGAAGAGTATATTCAAAGTTGTAGAGAAAAATAACTATCAATGTAAAATTTTGAATTATGTCAGACTTTGTCAATGCCCTTCAGCCAAAGATCTCAGGGAACAAACATATAGTGAGCAAGTTGCATTTATTACTTGTTGCAGCAAATAATAATTATGATATGTCTCAGGACAGTGCTAGAAATAATGATAAATTTGAGTCTTGGTTGATAATTTGGGGAGAGTCCAAGAAAACAGAGGATTCATTCTGGATAGGGTGTTATGAGTAAGTGGTAGCAGTTCTACGATTGGGTGTCTCTATAATAATTTCTATGAGCAGTAATTGGTAAAGAAGTTGCAGTCACTCATTTAGCAGGAGAAAGGAATGTTTGGTATGTTGTAAGTTTTACAGTGACCTGTCTAAGTAGAATTTGTATGAGACTGTTTATGGCCAACAAGAGGACAACATGGTTTGGCTGTAAGCATCAGATCAGTTTGTCATAATATTGAGGCCTAACTGTGAAGCTAGATCAGTCCCAGATGTCAGGAGCTGTTTTTATTTTTTTCTCTTTCTCAACTTCCATTCACAAATAGGATGAGATAAATAAGAATGAATCAGAGAGTCTGGCACTCAGACTCCCTCACTAGAAGTAATTCCAAAGGGTGTAGTTCCAGCAAGTAGAAAATTGAACCCAGCAGAAATGGGATTTAAGAAAGAATAGTGAGCAAAGGAATCGTGGCTGCAAATCAAAACTCACATGAATAGTATGAAGCAATAATAACAATAGTAATGGAAAGAGTTATAAAAAACAAGGTGGAATCACAATTTTGGACAATTTGTAAGATCAGAGGGGAATGATTGGGCCAAGCATTCTATGATCCCTATGTTAAAGAAGGAGGTAGTAATCCTGATTAACTATAAGGCTTTGTTAAGGCAAGAATGCATGTTAAAATTTAAGAGTAGCCACTAAAAGAATAGAAATAGACCATATAAATATGATGAGGGAAATTAGTAATAATATACCATCAATATTAAATAAGGGATAAAAGAGGAAAAGATGATGCCAAGATAAAAATGATAAGTGGAATATAAAAATAATCCAAATATATCAGTAATGACTACAGATGTAATTAGATTAAATTTATTAGTTAAAGGGCAAAAATTATTGAAGTGGATTTTTAAATGAGCTTTATGCTTTTTCAAGTGCACACAAAACATAAGGAAAAGAAGTTTCAAAGTTTTAAAAAGAATAGAAAGTGAGAAAATATACTATTAAAAAGAAGCCGACTTCTCTATCAATCTCAAGTTTGTTCTCTCTCTCTCTCTCCCTCCCTCCCTCTCTCTCTCTCTCTCTCTCACCTACTGCTCTATTTTGTCATTTCTTAATTCAAAGCAGTTCTTTCTACCCATCATAACACGACCCCAAATGGCCTCCAAGCCTCTTTTACAGCATGACCTTTCAATTGCAGGAAAAGCCACCAAGAGATTCCCAATCTCTTAAAAAAAAAAAAGAAAAGAAAAAGAAACTGTTATTGGCTGGAATGGAGGACGATTTAACACATTAGACACATGGAAAGCCTCAGGTGAACTGAAGAAGTCCATGTCAATCCCAATGCTATTGTCACTTTTTTTAAGTTTGCTACTTTGTTTGATGTTCATAACAATGTCATTCAGTCATCAAGAAAAACTTAAATGATGTTTATAAAAAACTGTTTATTAACACAGTGTGTCAATTCAGATCCTCCATGAAGCAGACACCAAGGTGAAATTACACATGAAAAAAATCACTAGGGGAAACATCTGTAAAGGATATAAAAGAGAAGAAACAGAAGGGGGCAAGGAGAACTTCAGATGGTGATACAGGCCTAACACTTGTGTAAGGAGACAAGGAAGAAAGTATTGGGTTGGAACAGTTCCAGAGCAAAGCGCATTTCTGAGAAAATCTGCTGGCCAAATGAAGAGTTTCCCAGCAAAGCTGCCCATCAAAGGAATTTCATGTTGGACAAGAATGGGCTGACACTATCCCATAATTTCTGTTTCAGTTCTATATTGGATAGGAATGAGCCTGCCATGCTCATTCATTGGCTATGAGCAGTGTAGGGGAAATATAGACTCGGCATTTTGGGAGCAGCAACTAGAAGCTGTCAATCAACTATGCCCCCACAGTTGGTACACAGGAAGCACATTTAACGGCATATTCCATGGCAGCTCAAAACTTACACCACACAGACTCATTTCTCCACTCATGTTCAAGGGGCAACTATGGTCCCCTTAGGTCTCTATAAGAGAAAACTAAGATGAGGGATGTTAGTGGGACAAAGCAGTTAGTTAATCTAAGGGCAACAACTGGTACTCATCCTCTGCTTCCCACATTATGTGTTCTATAGTCTCCTCATCCTCGTTATTGTCTTGGCAAGCCTTGTTGGCTTACATAGTGATATGACTCAAATCTTCATTATAGAATAGAGGCCTGAACTAACTACTGGTAGTTAAACCCTTCATAAGCTGGAGTTGCTTCCCATGTCCATTCAATAGGAAATACCAGGAACCACATAATTAGATTACCTGAGTTCCATAAGTGGTCCCTCCAAGCCTCCATCATGTAAAAGCAGCCCCATGCTGATCAGTTGCAAATTACCTCTGCCAATAGATTCCTCTTCCCACCTGCTGGTCCCTGGGTGCTCTGGCTAGAGTATAACCTACAGCCTAATGGGATCTCTATTTTGTCCATTGACAAGAGCATACCTCCACTGGGGATAAAGATTCTAACCCTGCAGTGCCCATAAATCCAGGCACCAGAAGCATAAAATCTCCATGGGGTCATTCAGAGTAAAGCTAAGTTGAGCCACTCCTGCTTTCACCCCTTATTTCCTGGACTCATGGATCCTTCCTACTGAGAACACAGCACCATAAATAGGTCTCTGATTTCATACATACACTGCATCCTGAAAGAGAGCACCCCGCCATCCAGACTGCTAACTCTGCATTCACAGGTGCAGCAGCTTGAACCTATCCTTCTTCTATGCTCCCTGCAGCAGGCATTCTTAAAGGGGATCCAAGCATCATACCTCCATGACCACCACAGACACAGAAGGGCCAGAAGTGAGCAGGTCAGTGAACTCGAGGAGAGATATCCTTTGCAGCCTCAGTGGGAAATCAGAGGTGGGTGGAGGGATGAACAGCCACAGACATCTGCACAGTATACAACTGTAATTTCAAAATTATTTCCTCTTACAAACTAAAAGGTTTAATACCATTGACTTTGAGCTTCCAGGATTAGCAAAGGAATGTAATGCCCACCTGAGTCCTGTTCCCTTGTACATAAAGTTACTTTTTCTCCTGAAGTGTTTAGTATTTTCTTTTATTATTGAGGTCCTACAAGTATCACCAGTATATATCCAGCTGTCAATTTTTGGTCATTCATTTTGCATGCCTCTCTATGACCCTTTTCAATCTGAAAACCTGTGGGGTCGTTTCAGTTCTAAGTTTTGTCTTATTGTTTATTTCCTCTCTTCCATGCTCTCTGGTCTCTCTTTTTTAATTTTTGTATCTTTTTTCTATTTTCTGTTTTTATTCTCTAAGTCATGAATTCACTTTTCATGAGGGTCCATTTTCTATTTGTCATATCTATTAAATTTTCAAAAATAGTTGGTGAGTATGGAATCCTAATAAATTCTTTTTTTATACCACTTGTTCTTGATTGATGGTGTACCATCCCCTTTTGTCTGAGTACTTAGTTATTCCTCCCCTCCCACAGACATTAGCTATTTTATTTGTTGACTTTGGTTCTTTTTTAAAAATAATGTTTGTTTTCCATAAATGCTTGGATATTATAAAGTTTTATTTGCACTTGAGTTTGAAACTCCTCTTTGCCTGAGTATGTAAGTGCTGATTCTAGCTGCTTTTGGTGACTTGAGGGGCCAGAGGCAGGGGAGACAGGGAGGTGAAGGGCAGGAATTGCAGGCCTCCTGGTTCTTTTACACTCTGAGAAGGGTGGGGGGCTGTCTCCTCCAGGAGGGTACGTCATCTGTTCTCATTTCTCTCCTTCTCTGGCCCAACTGCCCATCTGAGATTCTTGAGTCAGTACTCCTGCTTCAGACAGCTGTGCTCAGAGTTTATTCTGAGGGCAGATACATTAATTAGCCTCTTTTTTCTTTCTTTCTCTTTCTTTCTTTCCTCCCCCCCCCCTCTCTTTCTTTCTTTTTCTTTCCTCTTTCTTCTTTAATGTCTGGGGTTACTTCCAGCTGTGTCTTTTCTGGGTTTCTCCCCTTCTGGAAGTTTTATCCTGGGTATAAATATTACCAATGCTGTCTGCTCAGTTGGTGTGTGGAGGAAAAGGGCCTAGTAGGCTCAACTATTCCAAATACTAAGCTTTATTAATTAACCTGATGGTACCCTAAAGCCCCTCCTGGTCTATTTGTTGAGTCTGAGTTTAAAATATTTCTGGAATTTCTATTACTTCCACAGTAGTTTTCTATTGTCTATGTTATGGGCTATGGCTTTTTTCTGCCCTTATGTTTCTGCAATCTAATCCCATCTGCTTTCTATCTTCCAGGAATTTTTCAAAACCTGCCTGAGGATAGATCCTGTTCTTTCTTCACAGTGCCATGGTAGATTCCTTTACCTCCTCCTACTTTCATTCATTTATCTCATTTAATCCTCATAATGATTCAGTGATATAATCGCTTATTATTATTATTTCTTTCAGAAAGAAGAGTAAGGCTCAGTTAACTTCCCTGAGGTGTCACAGCTAGAACTGAAACTTCAGTGTTGGAACTTGAACCCCGGTTCATCTGACTCCCAGTGGTGGGACAAGTGTTCTCACCACTTGTTAGGGACTTCGTGTTTACCTGTTAGTTCCTTCCCCCTGTGGCCTGAGAGCTCCTTGAGGACCAGAGTTGTCCAGGAGCCCTCTTTGTATCTCCTGCAGCACCTCACACAATGCAGAGGACACTAAACACCAGGAGCATGAGTTACTTGCAATTCAACCAAGGTCACGAGACTAGAAAGTGGCAGGTCAGGATTTGAACCCAGGAAGTCAGGCCCCTAAGACTGCACCTTAATGCCATCTTCCACTCAGATCTGAGGTGCCCCTCACCAACTTCCCCCCATGCACCTCTTTCCTGGGAGAAGGCACATCACTAGGCTAAAAGCCAATTTATGCCACAAGAAGACTGGGCTAGGGAGACTTCCACTGCTGTATTTCATTAAAGCATCATGGCATTATTTGATTGCTAAAACCAAGACCAAGTATTACTTTGATGAAACAGAAAGAGAGAGAAACAAGAAGAAAAGAAGAATATGTAATACAGGCTATGAGGGCTGTCAACAACCTACACAGACAACAGTAGAGATGGGGAATGTCCCAGGTGGTAGAGACCATGTCTGAGTGAGGAAGGAAATGGGGAGTATGAACATGGTAAGATTAGTATATGAGAAAGCAAGAAGCTGTGGTTTATGGTCTGTCACTAGTTAATGGTGCATCTTCACAAGCAAACCAATATGGGCTTCAGTTTTTCTATTTGCAAGATAAGGTCATCTCTAAGGTCCCCTGAATGCTGATATTCAAAAATTCTAAAGAGCCCTGGCCAAGTAGCTTGGCTGGGTGGAACATCATCCCAATATGCCAAGGTTCTGGGTTTAATTTCCCATCAGGGCACATACATGAAGCAACCAATGAATGCATAAATAAGTGGAACACCAAATCGATCTCTCTCTCTCATCTCTCTCTGTGTCTGTCTCTCTCTCACCAGTAATAATACTCTATATAAATAGTAACCTCACAAAACTCACAAATCAGAACTTAACTTAACCTATGAGTATTCCCAGATGTTCTACTTACCCTTGTCTTTCAGAGCCCTGGATATTTCTCCAATCCAGTCCCTCATTATTCTTTGCCTCATATTCTTTTACCCTCTAGCCCACAGACCTTGGCACAGATTTCTTGAGTTAGCGTCATTTTGCATCTGAGCCTTTCCTCATTCCAGGCTGCACCATCCCCTTTCTGACCACACACACACATTTTTGGCCATGCTAACTATATGTGTTTTTTCAAACCCTTGTTTAAGTATAATTTCTTCCAGGAAGACCTCTCTGATGCCCTCCCCAGGCCAAGTGAAACACCCACCTTCTGTGCTTTTCTCTACTGCTTGGTGGAGCCCTGATGTAACACAGTACTAATTTAATTAAGCCCAACATCCCAGAAAATGAACTAATGTGGAACCTGGGAACTATGACTCAGCAAGATGGAGGAACCCACCCAGCAATGCACACCATCTGATCTCAGAGCCAGGAGTCAAACCCAGCGTGTGAGTTCAGACCACCTTTGTCACATCTGTCTCCTAAGTCTGGGGCACAATTGGGATCATGCCTCATACCCCAGTTTGGGATGGCAAGGATAACAAACTTGCAAAGACCAATGCACAGGTCATGGCAGCTAGAACAAGCTGCCAAGCTGGGAGACTGATGCAGGAAGCAAGCACCTTGGGCCATTGTCCCACCCTAAATGGGAAGAGAAGCACAGAGGCAGCCTACATGTGAGACCTACTTCCTGGGCACTGAGCTCATGTGAGACTAGCTTCCACGTCTACAGGCACACAGACATCTGGAGTGTTTTTTATTCTTTTTCTGGGTCTTAGCTGCCAAGCCACCTTGGGGTATGGATCTCTGCAGATGGTCTTTAGGGGTTAACTAATGACTGGGCTGGATACCATGTTGGCCTGAAGGCTGGCACATTTCCACTGGAGCTTCTCAAACTTGGGAGCAGCAAATATGAATTAATAAGGCCAAATCAAAATCATATTGCTTTCAGCCAAATACTACTCTATATGTACAGAGCAAAAATAAACAAATATAACATGCATTTTCCAATAAATTATGAAAATAGAAACAGGGCAAATAAGAGTGAGTTTCAAAGTACAGGGTTATGCAAAACTCTTAGAGCAATTTTCAAAAACAGACACCTTAGAACCACACATCACTGTTATTTTAACTAATGTTTAGTTTAGAATTTTGAAGAAATAAAGCAAATGGATTTTCTAGTAAGTAACCTGCCTTATCTAAAGTTGTTCTGGAAAGGAATATAGTTCAGATTACCCTCAAAGATACTGAAGAAA
>PVKM010052562.1:0-10193 GCA_004027735.1 Carollia perspicillata
ACAAAAGGTCGCATCACATCAGACTAACACAAGTCAGAGAACTTATTTTCAAGCATTATGAATCGTTTCAAATACACAAGGTTTTAAGAGGTAGAGGTGATACAGAAAGAGGTCCCGGGATTTCAGTGTATTTTTACGCCTACACTGGGTATACCGTTTTGCTTAAGTTAAAGTTGAGGTTTATCTACCCACAGATTCTAGGTTTGTTTAACATAAGCATATCTTAGATTATGGACATCTGGCATTCAATGTATTTATAGAGTCATATATTTTATGCTTATAGAAAGACTCTTTTGCTGACATATACCATTAATTTTTCCCAAAGATCAGTTATTGCTATGCTCATAAGGAAGTTGTATCAGGAGCACCTGCAGTCTTTCTACATCGACTGGGCCCCCATCCTCAGGAATGAGAGCGAAATGGATCACAAGTTGCTTCTTAACATCTTTCTTCTATGTGCACATTCACCAACTTAAGGAGTAATAGCAAGTCATTAGCGTTTTCTGGTCACTACTGGAATTGGACATTAGATGGGCCCAACGTAAGAGACTCCGGTAGGAATTTCAGGTTCCAGGGAGCAGCAGTAAACCACTAGTTACTGATGGTAAACTGCTTACACTAAGGAACCAACTGCAATACGATAAGGTACAAAATGCCTTTCCCTTCACAGTGAGCTCCTCAAGAACATAGCACATTATAAGAAGAACATGGTAAATATTTGTCAAACTGAATTTAAAAAATATTTTAAAATTAATTTTAGAGCAAGGGGAAGAGAAGGAGAGACACACAGAGAGAAACAAGGATTTGTTCTTTCACTTATTTATGCATGCATTGGACAATTCTTGTATGTGCCGTGTTTGGGGATCAAACTCATAACCTTGGTGGATCGAGACAACTCTCCAACCATCTGAGTTATTGGGTAGGATTTGAACTGGATTTTTTTTTATGCAGAGACATTCCTGAGTTTAAAATAGAAAACTTCCATTTAGAGATTCAAGTGAGCTTTCCTATATTGCAATCTAAGTCTCTAAAAAGATTTTAATCACATCAATTCAGAATATATAAGCAAGTTTCAACATTATCAAACTTTGTTTTTTAGCTCTAATAAAAATATATAAATACTTTTTGATAGCATGTAAAAATAAATAAAGCTGGCAGAATAAGTAATGCTGTTTTGAAAAGCATATTAAAATATGAATAGTGATAGTAAGATGTATATTCTGTAATAAAATATAAATATAACTAAAAGAAGTGCTTAATTGACTTTTCTTTTATTAAATAGCATAAGTACTACCAATATAGCCACAATCAGTCATACCTTACATTCTTGGTATACTTTATTAAAGATATATGTTACTATGGTCATATTTGTTAATATTTTAAACAAATTTGTATAAATTTCTTCATATTATGCTTTGTTTCTTAAAAAAATTGACTGCTTTGTGGTAGGAAAAAAATGACAAAAACATTAATCATCCCAACTCTTTTTATATATGAATTTTTTAAAGAAGAGTTTATATATATTTTAAGAAATTCTGTTTTTAAAGATTTTATTTATTTATTTTTAGATAGAGGGGAAGGGAGAGAGAGAGAGAGAGAGAGAGAGAATATCAATGTGTAGGTGCTTCTCATGTACCCTTCCCTGGAGACCCAGCCCACAGCCCAGGCATGTGCCCTAAATGGGAATTGAACCGGCAACCCACTGGATTGCAGGCAGGCACTCAATCTATTGAGCCACACCAGCCAGGTCTGCATGTGAACTTTTAAAAGTTACTTGTCTTCTAAAACTTTTGTAATAAGAAGCTATAAATAAAATAGGTAATGTGACTTTGTATAATTAGGTATGTTAAATTAAATTTCAAGTAGTTTAACAGAAAATATTTTTACTAGCTTATGCTTGTCATAAATATAAATAAAACAATTAAAGATATGAACATTGATGATTAATATTAATTTGCACTTTATTTTTGTACCCTCTGTGCAACAGAATTCCGCAGGTTATGTGATCATTGAAGAATTAATAAATATTTGTGGAAGAGTTTACCATGTGAGTTTTGGGAGAAAAATGTCTTAAATGTGTACATTTTAACCTTTATTTCATATTTGTTCACCTTTTGCTTTGAAGTGACTTCCAGGCAAACACAGGTGAGATTATAAAACAATGGACCGTAAGCTACTTATGCTTACTAATTTTGGTGCCGATTTGAGAATTTCTATTTTTCTTATTTGAGCTAATGTATTACTGTAGACTTTATAAACATTCAGAGTTGATTTGTTTTCACTGATTTAGAAGCAACTAGCTATGTCAGGATTGCTGGAGTTTATCTACGAGAAATTGTAGTTATAGGAATTCTCTTCAGCTGGTCTTTAGGTGCTTCCCAATGGGTAATTGTTCTATAATTTAGTTGTAATTATGATTTGAAGAATAGCTCTAAAATATATTGAAGCACAAATGGGTTAAGAACAATGGTTCTTTTGTTTCTGAAAAAGTATTCATCTGGAAACCCAAATTTTTAAGTTCTAATAAATTATTCAAGAATAAAAAGATGAAGCATACATAAATTAAACATGGCCATAATCACCACTTAAAATATCTATAAGTATATTTAACGAAATCCTTTTTGTTTACATACCACTGTTTGGAAATCATTTATATAGGGATATCAGCAGGGTGAACATACATGCATGTGGAATTGATGACTACCTACATAATGTATTTTCAGATACCCTCATGTTTTAAAAAGTAATAATAATTCTAGAAATTTAGTAGCTAAAGATATTGTTTTCTTAATTCTAAGGTTTTTATAGCAGACTGAAAAGAAATATGCCTTAGTAAATCACACTGAACATTTTTTGTTCACTTCATTTCATTGTAGAAGTATGAGTTAAGTTTTTGTGGAAGAAACTAGGAAGATATAAAATTAAGTTTGGTGGGTGGGGTGCATGCATTATCCTGCTGCTTTTGCCTTTATACACTGAAAATTCACACATCTGTATTTGCAATGTTGTGGTTATACTCCTTAGAATATCTCACATAACCCATGCATGCTTTTTCCTACCCTTGCATCTGGAGAATACTTTATTTTGTTGTTTGCTATAAACTCCAACTTGATGCTCAGGGAGGGCTCTTCACGGTATGGTCCTAACCCATAATTCTTTGTTCATCTTCATTCTTTCCCAACATATATCACTCTGGTAAGGATGCCCTAATGTGTCCAAAATTTCCGGCAGCAGTGCTTTTATTTATATGGTTATTTTCCAACTGAGAATCATGTCATGTTCTAGCTTTTGTATTTTCTACAATTTGTGCCCCAGAACAAAGATGCTGAAGATCTTGACTTGAGCTAGTTGTAACATTTTCTAACTGAAAAATAAAACACAAGCTCAGGAAATAGTATCAATAAAAAGAGACCAGAAGCTATTTTCCTATTTTGTTTCCTTTTTTAAAGAAAAAAAAAAAACAAAGTAAATTGAAAGATAATCATAAGATACATAAAGTATGGAAAGATACTGAGAAATCTTGGTTTACAAAAAAATATATGAAGTAAAAGGTATCAAAGCAGTCATCTTGAAAACAACCTACAAAGCAGAAAATAAACAAAACGAGGTCACCTGTCTGTGCAGTCTTGCCCAAAGCCAAGAAAAAAACAATAAACCATTTTTGAGACTTTATTTTAAAGACCAAAACTATAAAATATAAGGTATTATACACTAGAAAAATACCTCTTTTAATTTGTTAATGTATGTCATTGTACATTTAGTTAGTTTTACTTATATTAATGGACATTATTCAGAACAATAGTTTTAATGTCTGTTAAAGACTGAGTAAAGAAAAATTAGTTAAATAAAAGCTGTTAGTTAAAAGTAATATATTCCATAAATCTTGCAGATTTGTTGTGGTTTTGACAATAATAGCATACTAATATATTTTTACATAATGAAAATTATATATTTGTTACATTATTTTTTATGAAATTTGTGAATGTAAATGCATTAGTGACTTTTTTCTTTTCTCCCTTTAAGACTCCTTATAAGACTCCCTTTAAATTTTCACTTCTTAACTGATGTATAGTAAATTTTAATCTTATAAATTCAATATGCACCAAGAAATCATAGCATCTTCCTTAAGTAAAAAGCATTTTAATTTTGTTAGACTACAATGAAGTGAGCCATTTTTAAAAATCTAATATTTTTACTTCTAGTAAACTAAAGAACCATAATATTTTGTGCAAGAGGGCATAAAGTTTATATAATGAGATTTTATTAAAGTTAGCTCAAGGAATGGTAAAGATTGACCTTAAGAAAATTTGACAGGATTGTATAGAGGGATACATAGCTGCCTGTAAGTTTATATATAAAATCTTCAATATAACAAAAAATATTGATGTTTTAAAATACTTCCATAAAAAACTCCATATGTTTCAGAATTTGAGAAAATTGGTATTGTTTAATATTGAAAAGCTGATATAATTGAAAAAATGATCACATTTTTAATTTAGTTAACTTAGAAATATATATATGACAAAAAATCAGTCCAATCATATTTATCTTGTCTATGAGATAAATTAAAATTGTCAAAATTTTGAGCACTTGCTAAAACCTAGGAGCTATGATAAGAATACTGTAAGATAACATTACTTAATCATTTTAATGATCCTATTTAAAGGTACTATAATTATTTTCCAAAGGAAACTGAAGATTAGGTCATCATTGACCTAAAATTTCAAAGTGATAGACTTGGAATTTAAACCCATATTTGTTGAGGTCTAAATTTCTAGTTATTGTACTTTACCATTTACCCATTTACATTCTATTCCTTGGTCATTCTACTAAGATAAACTTAAAGAAATGCTTACTGAGCCCTGACTCCTGTGGCTCAGTGGATTGAGTGGCAGCCTGTGAATCCGAGGGTTGCTGGTTTGATTCCCAGTCAGGGCACATGCCTGGGTTACAGGCCAGGTCCCCAGTGGGGGGCACATAAGAGGCAACCATACACTGATGTTTCTGTCCCTCACTTTCTCCCTCCCTTCCCCTCTGCCTAAAAAAATTAATAAATAAAGTCTTTAAAAAAGAGAAATGTTTACTGAGCTACTTCTATGTTTCAGGAACAGTTCTAGGTGACAGAACAATGAACAAAGCAGAAAAAAAGTCCAAAACCCAAACTTGCCTTCCTAGTGAAACATGTCAGGAAAAACAAAGCTAAGAAGAAAATAAAATGGAGAAGAAAAAAAGGAATTATGGAATTGGAATACTTATAGGACATTCACTAGTAAAGGCCTAATTAAACAATATGTAGCTGAGTGAAGCCTGAATCTGATCTGAGAGGAAGCCATGTGAATATTTTGGTGGAAAAATTTCAAGCAGAAGGGAAAATAGCATAAAATCTTTGAGACAGGAACTTATCTGATGTGTTCATGAAAGAGCAGAGAAGTTGGTCACAGCAGAGGAAACAAGAGAGGAGCAATAGCAGACTTGTCTGAAGAGGTAACAAGGGGCCAACCGCGTGCATCCTCTGGTTGGTGGTAAATGCAGTGTTTCACTCCGAGTGATTTGCAGAGCATTGGAGAGTTTGGAGCGGAGGACTAACGTGAACTGCCTTGCATTCACTAGGATCAGTGCCACTGAAATGCTGAGAATAAACTGAAAGGGAGCAAGTCCAAACACAAGAAGACTAAAATGAGTATGAATTTTTAGTGAAATGCTCACTAAAAATGAAAGTAATGTGTACTTTGGGTTAAGACAAGAATAGAATAAAAACTGTAAAGTTCAGAATCTACAATGATCATTTTTTTCCAAAAAGGACATACAGATGGATAATAGGCACAGAAAAAGATGCTCGATGTCATTAATCATCAGAGAAATGAATATCAAAACCACAATGAGATATCACCTCATGCCTGTTAGAATGGCTGTCAACAAAAAGACAAGAAATAACAAGTGTTAGTACAAATGTAGAGAAAGAAAACTCTAGAGCACTGCTAAGTGGAATATAATTTGCTGCATCCGTTATGTAAACATGGAAATTCATTCAAAAAGTATAACCAGCCCTGGCTGGGTAACTCTTCTAGTTAAAGTATCATTCTAATATGTCAAGGTTGCCTGTTCAGTCTCTGGTCAGGGAATATATAAGAATAGACCAGGGAATGCATAAATAAGTGGAACAACAGATCTCTCTCTCTCTCTCTCTCTCTCTCAAATCGATAAAAAAGATTAAAGCCAGAACAACCATATGATCTAGCAATTCTACTTCTTGGTATTTATCTGAAGAAAACCAAAAACTAATTTAAAAGATAGATAGATAGATGATAGATAGATAAATATAGATAGATAGATATGTATTAAATACGTGAAACCCATGTTCACTGCATCATTCTTTATAGTATCCAAAATATCAAGATATGGAAACAATCTAAGTATCCATTAATGATTAAATGGATAAATAAGTTGCTAAACACACACATACACACACACATAGATGTAACACATACATAAAAAATGGAATACTGTTCAGCCATACAATGAATGAAATCTCGCCATTCTTGATAGAAGAATGGTTGGATGGAACTTAAGCACATTATGCTAAGTGAAATAAAACCAACAAATGCTGATGATTTTACTTATATGTGGAATTAAAAAACAAATAATGACTACAAACCCCAAGGTCAGAGATACAAAAAACAGATTGGTGGTTTCCTGAGGCAAGGAGTGGGGAATGAGCATGTGTGGAGGGAACTAAAAAGTATAAATTTCCAGTTATAAAATAAATTTTGAGCCCTGGCTGGTGTAGCTCAGTGGATTGAGCACAGGCCTGCAAACTAAAATATCATGGTTCGATTCCTGGTTAGGGCATATGCCTGGGTTGCAGGCCAGTTCCCAGCAGGGGACGCACAAGAGGCAACCATACATTGACATTTCTCTCCTTCTCTCTCTCCTTCTCTCCTTCCCTTCCCCTCTAAAGATAAATAAATAAAATCTTTTATAAATAAATAAATTTTGAGAATATAATGTACTGCATAATGATTATAGTTAATAAGACTTATTGCATATTTTAAATTTGCTAAAAGGATAAATCATAAAATTCCTAATTACAAGAAAAAAAGTGTTTTGTAACTATGTATGGTGACAGATGTTAACTAGACTTACAATGATCATTTCTCAATACATACACGTCATTAAAAATCTGTAGAATTTATTAAACTATAGTTCTAACAAATATATCATATACTTTGTTAAATATTATAAGCACTCAAGACAATTTATTAATAGCTGTTCCTAAATCTCATTGGAATGATTTAAAGAGTATAAGATCTAGGACAAATTAAGGTCAAGCGAAATAGCTAGGAAAGTATTAATATAGCAAAGGCAATAGAGATTAACAATTTACATTAAGATGACAGACCTGAAGAAAACTGGAAAGATGTATTTAAAATGCTTGAAAATAAAGATCAACAGAATATTGTGATGGGTTACATATAAAACACAATGAGAAGAGGCATGAGTCAAGGATGAACTTGACTTCTGGGTATGTCTGTGAAATGAAGGTAAAATTCAAAAGGAGAAAGCTGGTGTCTTGCCCTCCCTGTTACACAAACATGAAAAAAGAAACATAGATTAGAGAAGAGACAACAAACACAATTCTAAGCAATCAGGCAGTGACAGCGTTAAAACACATAGAAGAAAATGCCAACTTATGAGGTCTTCACTCATAGGAAGTGTATTTGTTGCGGAAAAACGGTCTCTGACATGATGTGGGGTCAACGGAGTGAACACTTTATTAACGCATGTGGACCCAGAGGAGACAGCCTCCAAATTCTGGGTCCTGAATATGGGGAGTAAGGTTTCCTATATACTATCAGGCTGTGGCGCAAAAGCTGTGGCGGGAAGTGTTGTAAGCAGATTACAGAAGCTGAATGCGGGAGTTAGCCCGGCGGGGGCAGTAAGGCAGGCGGGGTGAGTGATAAGTGGGTTAAGGGTCCCTATCTTGACTTAGCAGCCCAAGCAGTTTTACAGAAGTGGGAAGTGAAAACTAGGTTGCTTCTTGGGCGTTACTAAAAATGGTTGCTTTTCCCTTACATATTGAATGTAAATAATAACTTATGATTGATTCAACCATATGTGATAAAGTCATGGGTGTCATTGAGATTACCAGAGGAGAAAATATAAAACAAGGGAATCTGATCAGGGAAGTATTCCAAGTTCCTTGCATTGCACAGATAGGCCTAGACTGGAGTCATATACATAGGATCAACTTGTCACTGAAAGCAGTATGTCATCAGGGAAGCATAGGGTATCCTGGAAGGATCATGCTAATATGTCCAAATTTAGATGTACAGACATGGGTAAACCACAGGTCAGATAAAGAATCCAATAATTGGAATTATTCTACTGGCAGAGAATCAAAAGCATTGAAAAGTCACTGAATAGGGAAGAACCAGGAATACATAGCTGCTGGGATTTTCCCTCATACATCAGAAAGAAAGTTGGGTATAGCTATGAAGCTAAAGCTTCAGGAACAGTTGGCAAGAAGGTCAGGTCATTTATACAGCTAAGTGCAGAAACCTTGCTCCCAGGGCAACCACCTCATTAACACAGAGAATACACTCTGCAGAAATGAAGTCCCTCTGCTGGAACTGCCCAGAGCTGTGGTTCCCTTGCTGTTAGAGTCATTGCATTAAATTGCTGTGCGGGAAATGTAAATTCATATCAACAAGCCCTCCAGTTTAAAATCTGAGGAGAGTACCAAAACAAGTTGGTAAACAGTGAGGAGATTTCAGCAAGAATACACACCACCAGATTTTATTAATATATGCAAGATGGGGTCTATACATAAAATCAAGAGAAAATTTAAAAATTAAAGGAGGAGAAAATGGAGGAATGGATGAACATATTTTAATCTATACAAGTTTTATAAAATAAAAGGAATTAAACATATTTTGTAAGCTATTGTGCAGAATAATTTTAAAATGCCAGCAATTATTCCTATCCCTGTATCACTGCTTTTGCTATAAAACATAGAGAGAGCCCTAACTTTCCAATGGGACATCATTCATGCATTTGAGAAGTGATTATGCTTTGGAACTTACTCTTTCTTGGAACGCTGCTGTTCTGTGAAAATATGGGCTAGCTTGTTGGATATGTCACCCATGTGGACATGGCCTACGGCTGACCGACTGCTAGTCATGTGAATCAGGCCATCTAATACTATCATGTGAGCAGGGCCAGCCAGATTAACTGAGCAAGGCTCGGAAAAATGCCTAACAGAATAATGAGTGAAATTAAGTTTTGTTTTAAAGCACTAATATTTGAAGTGATTAATATGAAATAAAAACTAGTTATGCAAATAATTGTGTTTCAAACAACTCTCCAATAAACGTTCAAAAAGCATGTAACTTATCTTAATTCTGTGTGTTTACTTATGATTATAATCTAGTTGATACAGATTTGAGACAAAAAATGGTAAAATTTGGGATTTGTGGTTTATCTGGAAGAGTGAAGACACCCTTTGAAAAAACAACTGACACAAAACTATAGTTTTAAAACAAGTTGAAAAATAAATAAATAACTCTGGCAAACAAAGAGATCCAAAAATGAGAAATATCAGAACAAAAGATGAAGGTCTACAAGACCTAGACACAAAAATATTCTAATGGCATGAAACACATAGTGCATTTATTATAAGGAGGTCCTAATGGCATGAAGGATGTAATATATTTCTTGTATTTAATACAGAATAAAAGACATTTGTTAAATACTACTATTATTCAAGTGCTTTTATACACTACTTTCTTTAACCATAGCAGCAGCTAATAAAGTGCAATTATCCATATTTTTAATGTAAATAAATTGATGTTGAAAGGAGGTAATTAACAGAGGAAACGCAGCTAAAGAAGTAGATTTCAGAAACAAATGTAGTTATATTCTGCTCCCTCAGTACAACGTCACCCTGCATGTGAATCAGATTGTGGGTGGGGGGAGACACTTCCGAGCCAAGTTTAATTGCCTCCGTAATGCACGGAAGTCAGGAGAGGCAACATTAAATTCTACTTTATTATTGCCTCTCACTATCAATCTTCTTGTCTCTCAGGTGTGAACATGAAAGTTGGGCTGTTATAAAACATTATTAAGGACATTTTTAGAAAGTCCATTTAGCTCCCACACTACATAACAGTGTTTTTGTAAAAAATTTACTCATT
>PVKM010052563.1:0-10205 GCA_004027735.1 Carollia perspicillata
TTTTTTTCAAGCACAGTTAATGCACAATATTATATTCGTTTCAGGTGCACAACCCAGTGGTTAGACATTTATGTAAGTCACTAAGTGATCACCCCGATAACCCTAGTGCCCATCTGACACCATGCACAGTTATTACAGCATTATCGACTCTATTCCCTGGGCTGCACTTACAAGCCATGGCCATTCGGTAACTATCGACTTGTACTTCTTGAAGCCTTCACCTTTTTCACAAATACGTCTGCCATATGCCCCCAATACCCTCTCCCCCATCTGGCAACCATCAAAATGTTTTCTGTATCTGTGAGTCTGTTTCCATTCTGTGTTGGTTTATTTTGTTTTTTAGATTCCACATATAAGTAAAATCATACGGTATTTGTCATTCTCTGTCTGAATTATTTCACTGAGCAGAATACCCTCTAGGTGCATCCATGGTGTTGCTGATGGCAAGAGTTTATTTATTTTTAATGGCTGTATTATATTCCACGGCAATATGCACCACTTCTTCTTTACCTGTTCATCTCTTGATGGAGACTGAGGTTGTTCTCATATCTTGACTATTGCAAATAACGCTGCAGTGAACATAGGGATACACCTGTCTTTTCGATGCAATGTCTTGAGTTTCTTTGGATAAATACTCGGTAGTGGAGTTGCTGGGCCCTTCTTTGACACTTGTCACAGCCTTTCTTTTAAAGTCTATTTTGTTTGCAGTAAGTATTGCTACTCCAGCTCTTTTTCTTTTCCATTTTCACGAGCTATCTTTTTCCGTTCCATTACTTTTGGTCTGCGCATGTCTGTGGATCTGAAGTGCGTCTGTAGTAGACAGCATCACAGGGGTCTTGTTTTGTTGTCCATTCTTACCTAAGGCAGGCGGTGTTGGTAGAGACAGAACAGAGCTGGCTTCATCTGGACCAACAAGGAGAAATCCTACGTGGCCTTGACAATAATGGCCAATATTTTTTCCAGAACCCTTACTCAGTGCCCAGCACTGTTGAAACACTTTATTTACAGCATGAACTCGGGCCTCTTCACCAAAAGCCTTTGATGAAGGTGGTTTCGCATGTGAGATGTCTTAGGCGCAAAGAGGTCACAACTAGTAACGGGCGGAGCCGATTGAAATGCACGCAAGTTCATGCTTTTCATCGACAGGCTGCATCTTCAATATCCAGAAATGCGAGCAGGGTAGACCCCAGCATGAGCAAAGAGTTAGATCACTAGGAACCGTCGTGGTCAGGCACTCGTGTCTCCGTTTATAGAGCCAGGGGCTCGCTGCGGGGGTCCGGCACCCTGGGAACTCACTTCTGATCTGTGGAGCTTGTTTAAACCGGAGCCTCAGAGCAGATATAACACATCATTGCCCCTTCTCTGAAGACTGCGCGCGCAGTGCGGAAAGGGCTCCTGGTGCTTTGTAAAACATAAAAGCTTTTAAAATACACAGCTCTGAGTATATTCTCGCGGGTGGAAACAAGCTCACCTCAATTTGCTAAATCTGGCGACCCCACGCATGGGCTGCTCTGCTCTCCTGCCCGGTGTTTCCTCCTCTCGACCCACTTTTCCTCCCCAGAGTCGCGGCAGAATCCTGCTGCGAGCAGGTGTAACCTGACGGTATCTGTCCTGTTCAGCTCGCCAGATTAAAAAAAAAACCTCCAAATCCTGTAAGACTCCAACCACAAATTCTTGCTTCAAAATTGGGGTCAGTTCTGCACTCTGCTGAGGGTTTAGGGGAAAAGCCTAATTTCGGTTTAATCATTCTAAGAGCGTACCTTCTTAATTTGAGGCTGTCTGCTTTGGAATCCCAGCTCCACCACTAATTAGCTGTGTTATTTTGTACAAGTTGCATGATCTCCCTGGGCTTCAATTCCCCCATCTAATAAAATCAGGCTAGTAATACTACTTAATTCATGGGATCATAGTGAGGATTAAATGAAATAATACTTTAAAACAGAACAGTGCCTGGAATGTGGCCAATAATAAATGGTCTTTACTTGTCATAATCCTGTATTCCCAACCAGCTGTGAGTAAATCATGTTCTGGTGTATTTTAATTACACCTGAGAGGCCATTCAGTCTGATAAATTTTTTGGGATGCAAATAAGTGACCTCTTAATCCATCTGTTTAATTTTAAGAAACAGCCCTCTTGCACAGGGCTTTGGAGGGCGGTATGACAGTCTCCCTCACTAGGTGGCGTCAGTGCGGGTCCTGGGAGAGAGAAATGACAGGCCTTGAAGAGCATCCCACCCAGAGTCACTAAGCTGCCACTTAGCTTCACAGGTATGGCCAATTTGGCCTGCAGGGATTTCACACGCTTTCTAAAAGTCATTCAAGAATCAGGACATTTCATATAAAAACCTGATATCCAGCCTGTCAATAAATAGGCAGATCTGTCAGCCCCGGGGCCTGCAGAGGTGCCTCCCGTAGACCGGGCTGGCGCCCTCTAGCCCGACACCCGAGGCCGCCCGAGTCTCCCATCTCTTCCACCCTGGCTCCCCTAGGTGTTGGAGTGTGTAACCCCTAATTCGTCCAATCCTTCCCTTTTCAGATGTGGAGGCTGAGGTCCTACAGAGAAGCTGGGGCTGGACCTGGAATCTGAACACTCAGGCCAGGGCTCTTTTTATCCCTGGTGTTGTTTCTTTCACATTTGGTTGTTTTCAGAGGAGTAATGAAGTAAAAAAGCAAGGAGACACAGTGGGAGAACTGAAATTTTGGGGATTTGAGGGACACCATTTAGATGACTAAAATGAGGTGGGGAAAAGTAGAGATCAGTAGGGTTTTTTGTTTCTTTTCTTTGTGGAAAATAACTCCTTTTCAGCGGGCGGGGTGGGGGGCAGGAGAAGTGATTGATACAAGCTCAGTGTAAAAGATTCAAACAATATGGAGAAATACAAAGAAGAGGGTAAAGAGTTCCCAGAATTCCACCTTCATTTACAACTTCGATCAACATTTTGGTTTCTCTCCTTCCAGCCAGCCCTCGCTGCGTATTTATAGATACACCTAATATAGGCGCTGTAAGGGCCAAGGAATTCCTGAGTGAGTGGGGCTTTGGGATTCCACATAATCTTCATCAGCTCCTCTCCAGCTAATTCTTGAACACGGCCAATTGAGAGTTTTTTCAATTATATTAAAAGGCAAATGCAATGGCAAGCCTTTTTGCTCACCCCACCTCCCTTCCAATCAGCTTGTTATTCAGCCCACCTCTGTAGGAACTCTGGAGCTGCCAGTGTGTGCATTTGAGGTTTTCCTAATTGAGAACATACAAGCTGTTCTGTAAACTGATTTTTCCAGTAATAGTATTCCTGGAATATCTGTCCCTAGTTTATAAATACAGTCTTAAAAAAAAATCTCACCTTCAAGAACATCCTTAGCATCCTGGCTGGTGTGGCTCCGTGAATTGAGCACCAGACTGCAAACCAAAGCATCACTGGTTTGAATCCCTAGTGAGGGCATATGCCTGGGTTGTGGGCCAGGTCCCTGGTAGGGGGCACGCAAGGGGCAACCACACATTGATTTTTCTCTCCCTCTCCTTCTTCCTCCCTTCCTCTCTCTCTAAGAATAAATAAATAAAATCTTTTTTAAAGAAAGAACATTCTTAGCATCCTCAAGACAAGCTAGTAGTTTCTTAAACGGACTTTGCTCCCCTGCATTAATGACTGCAAAGGCGAGGGCTAGCTAACTGGAACCGAGTGCACACCCCAAAGTCTGCGTGATTGCCCATGGTAGGCATTATAGGGATGATTAGCTTTTCAATGCTTGCATTAGTTGGCTTTTGTTGCAACAATGTTACATAGCAAACAGCCCCCAGAACGTCAGTGATTTATGACAACAGACATTTACTTTTCTATCACTGGTATGGGCACTGCATGTGGGTTGGCCAGGCTTGCCTTGGCCTTAGACTTGGGTCTGCTTCACTTGTTTCTCCTTCTGGGAGCCAGGCTAAATGGATAATGGCTACCTGGGGTGTTCTTTCCTCATGGCAAGTGGTACAAATGCAGGATTTCAAGCCAAATTTCACAAATTAATATAAAACCTGTGGTCAGACATAGCATATGTTATATCCACCTACACCCTATAGACCAAGTCCAAAGTGAATGAGGTGAAGAAGTATACTCTACCCATAGCAAAACATGTCAGGGGTGGGGACAGAAGATAGAATGGTGAACAAAAAATGATGTCTACTACTGGGACCAGCCAGGATGGAGGACAAACTGAAGTGTAGACGGAGACCTACTGTGGAGCCTTATAAATGCAATTTAAAGCCACACTGCTCAGGAACCCCAGCAGCTTCTTCTCGTGGGTCCTGTAATGACTGTTTGTCACCAAAGATCCTTCATGAAGCTTCCTCTCTGATTGATTGGACTCACTCTGCCTTTATATTTAAATGCTTTATGCTCTTATACATATGCTTTCTATGCTCTTTAGGGTCTTCGTTTGGGTCTTAAAAAAAGATTAAGCTGGCCCATCAGTTTTTGCGTGTCGAGAGAACTATGTTCTCCTTCTCTTTCCCTCACAAAGTCACACCAGTAAGCAAAACTGAATCGCCCTGGGAATGAAAACAACGAGCACTGCTGCCAAGCAACCAATAAGAGAGTGTTATTTTTATGTATTTTGAATAGTGTAGCATCTTGCTGCACTGTTTCCATGGAGACTCCAATTGTCAAGATTAATCAAATGCTGGAAAATTGAAATTGATGCAAAGAGACTAGCTTAGGAAGCCATTATCCATGCTAAGGTACTAAGAGAAATATTTAGATGAAACCTCTTACCGTGAATCACTCATCATCTCCCGGCAATAACTGACTCAAGTTAACACTTTCATGTGTGTCAACTGCTTTTCTGAAGTTATTGCAACAATACTTCATTCCCATCACACATTTCACATATACCGCTTCCAGCATAAATCACCGCTGGATGTTCAGAATGCATATGAACTGCATCAGAATACTGCCAGCGACGTGTGAGAAGTGGTTGTAAACAAAGTTGTCTCTGTTTTGTTAGCATGATAATGAGTCAGTGTTTAAAGTTCTCCCCAACAAATTAATAAGAGAATATCCAAGAAAACCCAGAAAAAGTAAAGGAAATGGAAGGTGGTCCTATCATAAAACAATAAGAAGGTGTGTGGCCCTGATGAAAGCACAGACAGCCAAGTGGAATAGAACAGGTAGATATGACAAAGAGGACATAGAAAATGGTTGGGTAAGAGTGGATATACAAATGACCAATAAGCACATGAAAAGATGCTAAAGATCATTGGTCATCAGGGAAATCAAACCCATGGTGAGATACCACGTCCCGCCCACTAGGAGGTCTATGGTGAAATAAATGATAATGAGTATTGGCAAGGATGTGGAGACATCATAACACTGCTGGGGGGAATGTAAAATGGAAGAGCCTCTTTAGAAAAAAGTCTGGCCGGTTAAATATAGAGATAACTATTTGACCCAGCAATTCCATTCTTGGGCATATACTCAAAAAACAAAACAAAACAACTGAAGACATATGTCCATATAAAAACTCTCATATGGCTCTGGCTGGTGTGGTTCAGTGGACTGAGCACTGGCCTGTGAACCACAGGGTCGCTGGTTCGATTCCCAGTCAAGGCACATGCCTGGGTTGCAGGCCAGGTTCCCAACAAGGGGCACATGAGAAGCAACCACACATTGATGTTTCTCTCCCTCTCTTTCTCCCTCCCTTCCCCTCTCTAAAATAAATAAATAAAATCTTTTTTAAAAAACCCTCATATACAAATGTTGATAGCAGCATTATTATTCATAATAACCAAAAAAAATGTGGAGACAACCTAAATATCCATCAACTGCTGAGTTGATAAATAAAATGTGGTATGTGTATACAATGGAGTATCATTTGGCCCGAAAAAGGAATAAAGTACTAATGCATGCTACCATATGGATGAACCTTAAAAACATTATGCTAAGTGAAAAAAAAAGCTGTTACCAAAAAACACATATTGTGTGATTCCTACACGAAATGTTCAGAATAGGCAAATCTATAGACAGAAATACTCGGGCTGCCGAGGGCTGTGGTGACCGGGGCAAAGCTGTGTGGGGCGCAGCCGGAGGATGCAGGGCTTCTTGCTGGGGCCGTGACACTGTGCCAGAGTGGTGGTGATGGCTGCACAACTCGGTGACTGTACTAAAAACCACTGAATTGTTTACTTTAAATGTGTGACGTGTATGGCACGTGAATTATATTTAAATAAAGGTGTTATAAAATGAGTGGGGAAAGGAGGGCTGTTGCCTTGGAAAATGGACGAGCCACTTGGAAATAAAATCAGTTTAGACCCTTAATCAATATTAAACTTTAAAATCATTTCCAAATAAGGCAGAGTTAAATATAAACAGTTAAAAAGGTAGAAGAGAAAGACTAGATAATCACAGGCAGAAGAATGAATTAGAGCCTTTCCTTATACCACATACAAAAATGAATTAAAAACGGATCAAAGACCTAAATGTAAGAGCTAAAACTATAAAACTCAGAAGAAAACAGTGGAAAGGTTTCATGGCAGGGGATTTGGCAGTGACTTCTTGGATATGGCTCCAAAAGCACAGGCAACAAGAGAAAAAAAAGATAAATTGGACTTCATTAAAATTTAAAACTTTCGCGCATAAAAACACCCTGCCAACAAACCCTGGCAGCCCGTGGAGAAAATGCTTGCAAGTCATATCTGATAAGAGAGAAATATCTAGAGAATCCCTACAAGTCAACCACATAAAAACAAAGCACCAGACTAAAACATGGTCAAAGGACTCAAATAGACGTTTCTGTAAAAAAGAAACACAAGTGGCCTATAAGCACATAAAAAGATGCTCAGTATCGCTAATCATCAGGGAAAGGCCAAGCAAAACTGCACTGACACACCACTTCACACCCGTGATGACGGCAGTCAAAAATCAGACAGTAGCAAGTGGTGGGGACGTGGGGAAATCAGAACCCTTGCGCATGGGTGGGAAGGCAAAACGGTAAAGCTGTGGTGGAAAATGGTGTGGCAGTTCCTCCAAAAAATGAATCATGGAATTTACACACGAACCAGTAATTCCACTTCTATTCCTACCGAAGAGAATTGCAAACGAAAATTTGAAAAAATATTTGTACACCAATGCTCATAGCAGCATTACTCACAATAGTCAAAAGGTGAAACAGCCCAAATGTGCATCAGTAGAAGAATAGATAAACAAAAATATGTTATAAACCTACCATGAAATGTCAGCCAGCTGCAAAAAGGGCAAACGCTAACACAGGTGACAGCATGGATGGACCCTGAGGACGTTATACTAAGCGAAACAAGCCAGACACAAAAGAACTGGAATAGAATTTTAAAAGTCCTAAATGTTGCTGCTTTTTTCCCTTCTCCAAGGAAGGGAAAGCTTCAAACTTCTCTCTTATTAGATAGAGTTCAGTGGTGCTTGCAAGGTGAGGTCAGATAATTATCTGAACTGTTTTAAAATTGGGAAGAGTTATGTTTACAGGGACATATAATTTAATATACCTACTAGAAATATCTGGGAACTGATTTTTTTTTTTAAAAAAGGGAATCTAAGAAGCACGTGTAAAGGTTATTACCCCTGAGAAATGAAAAGGGGTAGTGGTCTAACATCAGCCCCAGCAGCAGGTTATGAATCATCAGTGCTTTGGGGAGGAAGTTGGAAGAATTGAACCCCCAACTACAGGCAGCTCTCCTCGCTGCCTAGGGCCACAAGAAGGATGAACCTTCAATAATGTTCGGGTCTTTCTTATTGGAATCAGCGAGGTCCAATCGTTACCAGCAGGCAACCCAAAACATGCTAATCACTCAGGAAGAATGAACCTGTGTGGGCAACACCTAGAACAACAGCCTGGAGCAGAAAGTGAAACTCGGATGTCCAGAGGGATCTGCTGACGAAGTGAAAGGAAAGACTCAGCACTTGACTAAGGTGGGACCAGAAAGAGCCAGCCATAGATCCTTCTCTAAAACACTCCCTGCAACGTAGGACGGACCAGAATGTGCTCTTAAAAAAAAAAAAACAAGCAAAAAAAAAAAAAAAACACCAGAAGATTGAGCCAGAGTCCTAGGTTGTCTCAAAATACATAAAGCACCATAGGCTCATTGGAGCAATTTTGTATTAGACCCAGAGGAACTCAAATTCCTTTCCTAGACAATCAGTAATTGTTCCACCTGCTGGCTACTTCCTGGGCTACCAAACGCTCAGGGCTAAGTGTGTTTTGGTGATAATAGTGAGTTGTTGACACCACTTTCTGAGGATCAGTTTAACCAACTTATTTTCCTAAAATCAAGTTGGGGCTCAGGGAGGGCAAGAAGAGGCCAGGAAACGAAGAGGATGGAAAGTTCGGAGAGGGAGGTGTGGGAATACGACCAGGAACGAAGTGAGGAAGAAAAGGCAAGTTGGGTAAGGAAAGGGAGGGGTAAAAAAAAGAAGTGTACCCACAAGATTTTTGTTTGGATGGACATGCCTTACAACCCTCATACAGCAAGAATATCATTCAAACCCTGACTTTGTGTCCACCACATCAGACTTCCCATGTGTCTAGAGTTGCAGCTATACTATAGAAAATGGATTTCTGTCTTCTATTTAGACAAATATCTCAACACATAAATGTATTGTTTTTTACTTATATGATACCAAAAGATCGAAACAAAAATCTCATTTGACTTAATCTTTCCCCTCATGAAATAAATGTGGTTTCACAAAGACCCAGATAAGTCTCTTCCCATTTGGAAGAATAATGCCTTGTTTGGCAGTCTGGCATTATTCAGATGATGCTGTCATGGCTGCAGGTAGCCATGATCATCAGTAACAGTCATGAACTTGGATGAAAGCAGAAACTGGCTTTGGAACAGAAGGGAAATACCTGCCCTAAATAGCTAAAACAGTCTTGAAAAAGAAGAACAAAGTTAGAGGATTCAAACTTCCTGATTTCAAAATTTAACACAAAGGTACAGAATCAAAACAGTGCAATATTGGCATAAAAATAGGACCATAGATCATTGGAATAGAGAGCCCATAAGTCCATAAATAAACATACATATTTATGGACAATGGATTTTCAACAAATGGGTCAAGACCATTCAATAGGGTACAGAATAGTCTCTTCAACAAATTGCTGGGACCCTGGATATCCACATGAAAAAAAAAGATTTTGGACCCCTATCTCATACCACATATGAAAATTAACTCAAGATGAATCCATAACCTAATATAAGAGCTATAATCATAAAACCCTTAAAAGAACACATGGGGTAAGTATTTATGACCTTGGATTTTACAATGGATTCTTAAATATGACACCAAGAGAATGAATAACAACAAAAATTAGATAAATTGGACTTTAATAAAAATAAGTTCTGTGCATCAAAGGACATTATCAAGAAAATACAAAGATATCCTAGAGAATGGGAGAGATTATTATGTGATAAGGAGCTAGTATCCAGAATACATTTTAAAAACTCTTAAAAATTGAACAATAAAAAGACAAACAGCCCAATTTTTAAGTGGGCAAAGGACTTGGATAGACATTTTTCCAAAGAAGATGTACAAATGGCCAACAAGCCATTTTTAAAAAGATTTTATTTATTTATTTTAGAGAGGGGAAAGAAGGGAGAAAGAGAGGGAGAGAAACAGCAATATGTGGTTACCTCCTGCATGCCCCACACCGGGGACCTGGGCCACAACCCAGGCACGTGCCCTAGACCGGAAATCAAACTGGTGACCCCCTGATTCATGGGCTAGCACTCAATCCATACAGCCACACCAGCCAGGGCCCAACAAGCCATGTTTAACAATGCTTCACATCCTTAGTCATTAGGGAAATGCAAATCAAAACCATAGTAATGTTAGACCCCAAACTATAAAAAACCTAGAAAAAAAACATAGGCAGCAAGACCTTGGACATTGCTCATAGAATTTTTTTAATGTTTTATTTATTTATTTTTAGATAGAGGGGAAGGGAAGGAGAAAGAGTGGGAAAGAAACAATGTGTGGTTGCCTCTCATGTGTCCCCTATTGGGGACCTGGCCCGCAACCCAGGCATGTGCCCTGAGTGGGAATCCAACCAGTGACCCTGTGGTTCAGAGGCCCGTGCTCAATCCACTGAGCTACACCAGCCAGGGCTGCTCATAGAATTTTTTGTCGGATATATCTCACCAGGCAAGGAAAACAAAAGAAAAACAAATGGGACTACATCAAACTAAAAAGTTT
>PVKM010052564.1:0-10211 GCA_004027735.1 Carollia perspicillata
GGAGGGGCGGGGGAAGGAGCCGTGGGGGGGTGGGGAGGCGGGAGCAGAGGAGGGGCCTGGGCGCCATCCCGCTCCCTCCCTCCCGCGTCGGCCCGCTTCCTAGCTCTCCGCAGCATCCCTGCGCCGCCCCTCGGCACCCGGCCTCCGCCTCCGCCTCCTCGTCCGCCGCGGCTGCCACCGCCGCCATTCCTGCGCCAGCAACCGCCGGCCGGGCACCGCCAAGACGTTCAGCACCAGGTAAGGGCGGGCGGTCACAGGGAGTGCGCAGGCCAGGCAGGTGCGTGGGGCGGTGGGACCCTCCTCGGACTCCCAAGACTCCTCCCCTCCCCAGCTCCCTCCGGGTTCAAGCGTGCAGGTGGCTCCACTAGACTCCGGGACGGGACGCGGGGTCGTGGGCTTGCGGCAGACTCAGGCCCGGAGTAGGGGCTGGCGCGCTCAGTCTGGGCCCTCCGCGCTCCTGGCTCCCATTCCTACCCTGCTCCAGCCAGTGCAGCGCCACTCCGACCACTCCGGCCTGCCTGGGCCCCACGTCTTCTATTTCTGTCTCGGAGGCCGTTGCTCTACCCGAGGGCGCTCGCTCAGACAGGTGGGGCAGGTCGGCCCCCTTGGCGAGTGCTTCAGGCCTTGTCTCCCTTTAGGTTTTTGGCTGAGTGATTCTAGAACTGCCCAGGAGAATCGCCAGCCTTGGCTTGGCTGCACCTGTTGCAGCAGCCTGGCGAGCTGGCGGGGAGGGGGTAGCGGGGCGGCGTGCTGAGTCCGCCGCAGGTTTGCCTGTGCAAACAAGGAAAGGAGAGTTGGGTTGTGGTCACCTTATTCATTTATTTGATTTACTATTGGGTGGGTGGGTGGAGGGGGGGTGCATGGGAGTCCGTAGGTGGATAGTTCACTGAAAATGAGGCTTGTAGTTGGGGGCTGGGCCTTGCTTTCTGGAGTGTGTGCCACATGAAGTGGCGCTGCTTTTGTTTTGTAAACCTCCCTCTACATGAAGCACATCCCAGGCCTTGGTGGCCAGGCTGGGCCTGGGGCCTGTGGCCAAGCAGCTGGCCCTCCTGTTCAGAGTCTATTCAAATCTACTAGGTGCCACGGAGTTGAAGGTCCCAGGGGGTGAAGTGACATTGCTGACCTGTCCCCTCATATCTGCCCCAGACCTGGGGCCTGCCTGTTGGCTGTCTGGGTGCCGTTATTTGGGAGTGATTACTGTGTCCCAGAAATAGGCCAACTCAGGCAGTAGCAGCAGGGCCAGGATTCTGGAAGAGATAATGTTGTCACTTGAATGGTTGGTGTCTATGCACATTGTCTGCAAGAGTGAAGAAGAATAAAGCAGGCCTACTCTAAGTAGTCCAGGTACTGTGTGCTACCAGGGAGAAAAACTTCAGGAATGAGGGGACACACCAGGCATTTCTGTGGGCAAGGACTGTCCCCCTAGGGGGCCAAACCCTTAGACTGATAGTATGTGTCTATAGTATACCCAGCAGGTAAATCAAATTGCGAAATAAAAACAAGTGGCTGGAACAGAGGCGACTCTGCTGGGTCCCTCCCTTGCAGGGTGTTGCAGGACTTCGAGCTGACATGGGATGGGACTGGCTTCCGTGATGGGCTTCACTGTGAGTCTGTCTGTGCCCTCTGAAAAGGTAACATTGAGTTCCTCTGCTCACCCTCCTGACCAGCACACATATATGTTGGGGAATGGAGCCTTGCAGAGACTTCTCCTCTGGTGACTAGGGTGCTCTGGTGGCTTTCCTCAGAGTCCCAGGCTGAAATGTGGGGTGTGGGGCCTCACAGTGTGTCTGGGGAGAGAGATGAGTCCCACCATGTGAGTAGTCTTAGGCCGATTGCATCTCAAGTGCCTTCTCCACACCAGGGAGAGATGTCTAGGCCAATACTTGGGAGTGCACACTAATGGCTGGCTCTGCGTGTGGGGAGGACTGTTCATCGGTGCCAGCACACAGCAAAATCAATAATGCATTGCAAAGATCAATGGTTGTCTCCGTGCCTCTGGAGGGAATCTGTCTCTCCTACACCCAGTGTGGACAGGCCCAAGCCTCCCACTCCTTCCTCTTCCCATGTCTGGTGGTAGGAGAGAGATGGGTGGGACTGGGAGAGTGGTGGCAGAGCCTCCTCCTGACCCATGTCTTGATGTCTTGTGTGGTGAGCCTGGGGCTAGAGCTCATGAGACCTGTGTCTTTTTAGGTGTCCCTAGTGTCCACGGGTTAGGAGCCTGCAGCTGTGCAAGTGAATTGGCTTCCTGATTGTTTCAGAATTTATAGCAACTTTCCCCTTCATGCTAAGAATTTACTTGGTTAAAAGAACTCCTGGGAAGTTGAGATGGCAGGCAGCGGTCCCCATCCCCCACCCCTAGTCTCTTCTAGGAGCAGCGACAGTGGCCGTTAACTGTCTAGGGGTACAAGGTGGCAGGGGCGTGGTGAGGCTGGGTGTGTAAAATGTACAAATGAATTTGTCATCTGCTTACTGTTGAGGGTTGTCCCTGAGAGAAAGGCTTTGGTCCTTCAAATTCTGTGCTGGGGACAACTGTTTCTCCCTTGACCTTCCACCATTCCAGAAGGGAGAATAGAAGGTAAGAAGGAAAGTGGACAAAATAGTGACAGAGGCATGGCGGGAGGCCCTGTCTTCCTCTGTTTCTGTTTGCCCTGACTGTCTTAGGGCGAGTCTCTGGGCGTTACCAAGAGCTGGCAGGTCGGGCTGGCTCCTCTGCACTGGAGATGGCACAACTCACAGCCATGTCCAGTCTGCCTGCTGTCAGGCCTTGCCTAGAGC
This sequence comes from Carollia perspicillata, assembly GCA_004027735.1. Taxonomy (NCBI): domain Eukaryota; kingdom Metazoa; phylum Chordata; class Mammalia; order Chiroptera; family Phyllostomidae; genus Carollia; species Carollia perspicillata. Next base: position 2,776 of record PVKM010052564.1, read on the forward strand.
TAGGGTGGTGATTTCGGCATGCCAGTAAAGGTCCGCCTTGGGACCAGGAAACTAGCTAATCCCAGTTCCTTGAAGTGGGTCGCTTCCCCACTTGCCTAACCTTCCTACGTGCAGGCATGGCTGGCTCCCCGCTGCTGCCCAGGTACTCCATCAGCCCCTGTGCCATGCCCCCAGCTTCACACCTCTGTGAGCCTCTGTCTATTGGGACAGACTCTGTTATTTGGCTTAAAAATCCTAGATGCCTATAAAAGCAGAGGCTGCACCCCATCCTGGATCACATCTTAGCAGCACCCCAGGATTGCAGGCTTTGAATGAAATGCAGTCAGACCAGCATTTTTAAGAATCACTCCTTTCAAAAATCATGGTGTTTATAAGACAGTTGGACATTTGTTGGGCAAATGATGATTTTAAAGAATGATTATATTACTTAACAGCACTGTGGCTGTGTTAAAAATTGAAAAGATCATTGCTTTTTAGCAAAGGCAGTGGAGTATTTGCAGAGGACACGATACTGTGTTTGGGATCTGTCCATGTGTAGACTGTTGGGTCTGGGTGAGGGTGTCTGAGGGTTCGTTATGCTGTTCTGTCCACTTCTGTGTATTTCCAAAATTCTCAGGAATAAAAAGTTAATAATAGTCTAAGAACCCCATTTCCCCCAAAAAACGTGCCATAGGATTCTTCACTTCATGAAAGAATTCAAAAGTTTACTGTAAAAGAAGCACCTATAAATGAAGTGAAAATGTCACGTGTGTAGGTACCCATGCAAAGAAACCTATCTGAAAGGTCACACACTTTATGGAATAGGTCGTTATGGAGTGCCCACTATAGACAAGTGGGATGGCCGCTGCTCTGGGCTCTGGGGACACAGCTCTGAGCAAAAGCATCCACTGTCAGGGATGGGTGGGAGGAAGGTGCGTATGAGTGTGTGCATGTGTGTTGGAGGAGGGGCAGGGAGTGGGAGGGGCCGAGGGGGAAGCATATACTTATATCTCTTATATATATTTGTTTGGTTTGTTTCTTTTACAATGAAATTACTTTCATAATCTTAAAATTAATTTTTAAGAAGAGGTCTTCATTAAGTAACATAGTATCCTATTTTAAATTTTCTAATTTTCTATATCTACATACAAATTTATTTTAAATAGCATTTGATTTGTAGAAATTCCTCACACGACTTAACAAGAGATGATGTGGCTTAGCCCTGACTGGTGTGGCTCAGTTGGTTGAGCATTATCCCGCCAAGTGAAAGGTCACGTGTTCCATTCCTGGTAGGGGTACATGCCTGGGTTGCAGGTTTGGTCCCTGGTTTGGGTATGTATGAGACGCAACCAATCGACATTTCTCTTACATTGATGTTTCTTTCCCTCTTTTTCTTCTTCCCTTCCTCTCTTTCTCTCTAAAAAAAAGTGTGAGAGATGATTTGGGTTAAATGAGACACTCAGTGAATCAGGAGTCACAGACCCTCTGATTAATACTCTGTAAACCATGAAAACACAGACATTGATAGATACCCTGCCCTCGGCAGAAGGTAGACAAGACCCACACCCTGAAAGTTCAACAGCAGTGTGTGACCCAGCAATGGGAGAGTGAGCAGAGATTGTGCTGTCCTGGGTCATAGGCCATGGGGCAGGAGGCACTCACCTTAGACCCACCACAGCCCTGGTTCTGGTGGAGAAGCACATTCCGCTACAGAAGCGAAAGCAAAGGCGGGTCAGAGCCTTCGCAGGTGTTTCCACAGCCAGTTGGAAAGCCTGCCACTGTGGGCTGTTGTCCTCATTTTCCAAGGTTTTGTCTGTTTTCTCCTTAATCTACAACAACAGAAAAAGTATAAAAATGGTAAGTCCACAAAGTGAAAAGTATAAGTTGCGTGGAATTCTAGTTTTTGGGTTTTTTATTTTCCTGCCCTATTGCAAGAAATTTGAGTTGCTTTTAACACCAGAATATAATTTGCTCTGATCTCCAGATTCTAGCATTTGGGTGTTTTAGGCCAGGTGTGTATTTTGATTTTGTTTGGAGGGACACTGTGTTCAGGGGCCCGCCCTAAATAAGAGCCTGAAGCCGTGTTCCTTTGTTCGTACCTTGTGTTTGGGGATTTTCATTGTTGTGTTTTGTTGGACAGTGTTTTTTGTGGCTGAGGGAGGGCACAGCTGGGCTAAACCCTGAATCTTGGGTCATGTCTATGTGGCCTTGAGCCACCTGCCATGAGCGTGGGGGCGGCATACACCCCCTTTTCCCATTCACCTCTGGTGCAGTTCGTGCTTCCCAGTTCTTTGAGGGGTTTTGAAGTCCTATCCAAGCAGAGCTGTCCATCCAGGCATTCAGGGAACTCAGCAGGTCTGTGACCTTGGTAGGCCATATCCCGTTGCTCCTTTTTCTTAAGTTGAACAAGTTGGACCTTTAAGCCTCTCTCCACTCACAAATTTGTTCATTTCATGAAGTCTCACTGCTTCCCCTGTGAATGTTTTTTGAGCACCAGTTACAGCAAGAAACCATGAATCAGAAGGCCTGCCTGCTGGGAGCTTCTGGTCAAGTTGAGGGAGATGGATGACTACAGAAAGGAATGTGTCAAGATTATGTCACCTATGGGGCCTTAGTGGTCTGGAGAAGGAAAGTGTGTGGGGTCCAGGCACTCAAGGGAGCCAACAGTTGGGGATGTTTGGGATTTGAAATCAGGCAGCCAGTGGGCCTCCCTGAGCCAGTGGTATGGAAGGGGTGCAGAGTGACCGGGGACGAGGGGATATCCAAGCACACTGGAGCAAGGCCAGAGGATGGAGTGACCACTGGGAGAGGCAAGAGCCCAGGTCTGGTCAGATTTTGGGTGTGTCATGAAAATGGAGCTAACAGGATGGTTGGAGTAATAAAAGAGTCCAGATGACCCTGGGATTCTTCACTCAGACAGTCAGGAGGGTGAGTCAGCATCACCCTGAGATGGAGATTCAAAAGGATGATCAGCTCTCTAGGCAGTGCCTTGTAAGCTCCATCTCCATCCACGCAAAGGTGGCGAGGGGCTTGCCTCACACACACACACACAAAACTGGAGTTGAGGAAAGAGTCCTGAGCTGGGTGATGCCCACACAGATGTGATGTTTTTAAAGCTGTGAGTCAGACTCCAGGGAGGTGGGTAGATGGAGGACAAGAGGGGTCTGAGGCTGATGGACCAGGAAGGCCTGGCCAGGGAGACAGAAAGCCATAGGGTTGTGGGGTGGGGAAGGCATGGCAGGAGGTGCTTGCGGGGGAAGGACTGCCCAGCCAGCGGTCCAGTGAGGCAAGGACTGAGAGTTGACCTTACAGCATGGAGGCCACTGGTGACTCTGAGGAATGGTCCTGTGGGGGGCGAGTGCCAAGAGTTTAAGAGAGAAGAGGATGATCTGATGGGCAAAGGGTGTTGTGAGAGAAGACCTCGGGCTTAGGTCTCTGTCCTGAGGGCAGGATGGAACAAAGGGGAAGGAGGTGAGGAGGGGAGCTCCTGACAGGATCCTCCAGTCCTAGGAGATGGGTTGGGCAGATGGAAGGGGTTTCTGAGTCAAGCCGGCTGTCCCCTCTAAGCTGTCATTGGCCTGTAGTGTGCAGGGTGCCTCTGCCTGGCCCTTGGGTCTGGAGGCAGGGGAAGGGGCCCGGGTGGCAGAGAATGGTTATGGCAGCTCAGAAGGGCTGAGCCCTGAGCACGGCAGGGGGCCCTCAGGGGCAGTGGGCTCAGGAGGCCTCAAGAACTGAGTTGCCCAGACCCTGGGCAGGGGCAGCTCCCCTCTCAGAAGACAGCACAGCTGTGTGGGCAGGAGAAAGGGGCTAGGTCCGTGCGGGCATGGGGTTGGGACACTGGGGCTGAAAGGGAGGCCTTGACCCTGTGCTTGTCCAGTTGTCAGGTGGGCTGTGAGCGTTCCCTCCTATATTAGCCTGTCATTTCCTACAGTGAGGCTGCAGCCCCTAGCAAGGGCCAGGGTTTTACATACAACACCAACTTAACTCCGCATGCACCGAACACTAGGAACTGGAGAGAGCACTTCCCTAAGGTAAGGCGTGGTCCCCATGCTGGCGACATTGAATCTTCTGAACTGATTGGATGTGCAGGTTCTCAGCTCCACCCCAGACCCCCTGAATCAGAAGCTTTGTGTTTTTATAGGCCATGGAGGGGATTCGGACACATCAGGGAGGGTAAGAGGCATTGGGCTAAGCACATGCTGCCCCCCTGAGTACAGTCTTGGGGCAGACAGTAAGGCAGAGGCTGGGCATGGTCCTCACTCTAGGTGCACATTAGACTCTGGTGCTTGTGTGTAGAAACTGTTTTGTTAACCAAATTTATCGAGGTATAATTTACATACAATAAAAGGTGCTTGTTTTAAGTATACTGTTCAGTGAGTTTGACAAATGTATATCATTATGAACCTGCCACTGTAATCATGATAGAGGCCAGGGTTGATAAACTCTGGCCTGCAGGTCAGTGTGCCGCGCCCAGTCACCCATTCAGGTATTGTTGGAGGCTGCTTTGGTGCTGCTGCACCAGAGGTGAGCATTGGAGACAGGTTGTTTGTCCTGTGAGCCCTCCCAAAATTCCCTGTTGCCCCTTTGGACTCAACTCCTTCCTCCTGCCCAGGCAATTACTGATCTGTTGAGATTAGATTATTATAGATGAGATTTGTTTTTTCAAGAGTTTCACAATGGAAGCATGTGTTATAGCCTTTGTGTATCTAGCTTCTTTCCCTCCGCACAATGTTTCTGGGATTCTTATGTGTTGCTGAGTAATTCATGTCTTCATTGGTGAGTCCTGTTTCATTTGTGTATGCCGTGTTTTATTGATTCATTAACCTGTTGGTGGATGTTTGGATTGCTTCCTATTCAGGGTTGTGGTGAATGTGAGTGCTGTGAGCTACAAGTCAACACAAAAGGACAAGTAGCTAGTTAAAACATGAGAAAACATATCTCCAAAGACGATATAGAAATGATGAATAAGCACATGAAAAGATGCTCAACATCATTAGTCACTAGGGACATGCAACTCAAAACCACAGTGAGAGACCACTTCCCACTTACCAGAATGACTTTTGTCAAAAAAAAAGAGGAAACTCAGGGTTGGTGAACATGTAGAGAAGCTGGAACCCTCCTGTACTGCCGATGTGAATGTAAAATGTGCAGTGACTTTGGAAAACGGTGTACAGATTCTTCAAAAAGTTAAACATGGAATTATATACCCCAACAATTCTACTCATGGGCATGTATGCAAAAGAATTGAAAAATCCAAATAAACACTGTGCACAACTGTTCATAGCAGCACTATTAACAACAATCAAAAGATGGAAACAACCCATATGTCCACCACTGAATGGGTAACCAAATGGGGTCCATCCAGACAAGGGGATATTATTTGACCATAAAGGAATGGAGCACTGACACAGGCTCCTGCATGGATGACCATTGAAAACACGCTTAGTGAAAATAGACATAAAAGGACACATGTTTATGATTTAATTTACATGAAATGTCAAGACTAGGCAAATTCATAGAGACAGAAAGCAGATTAAGTGGTTGCCAGGGTTTGAAGGAGGGGAGAATGGGGAGACTGCTTAACATGTGGTTGCATAACATTATGAATGTACTCAAATGTCACTGATTGTACACTTTTAAATAGTTGAAATGGTAAATCTTATGTGTTTCTCATCACAATAAAAATGATTTATGCATTCATGTGCAAATCTTAGTGTGGACATGCGTTTGCTCTTAGGTACCCTGATGAGCAGGTCGTGTGGGAAGTGTATATTTAATTCATCAGAAACTACATACTGTTTTCCAAAGTAGATGTATCATTTTCCACCCCTACTGCTCCTGTGTGAGTGCAGTTGTTCACATCCTTGCCAACATTTGCTGTGGTCAGTCTCTAATTTTAGCTATTCTAGTGGGTATGTTATAATGTTGTATCATTGAGGTGGATATCTTTGCCAGTGTTTGTTTATTAGCTATTTGTATTGTGTGTATCCTTTTAAGTATCTGATCAAATCTTCTGCTGTCTTCCAAATTGGGCTGTCTTATATTTGAGTTGTAAGGGTTGTTTACATATTCTGGAGTCAAATCTTTTGTCAGAATTTTTATGACAAATATTTTCTCTTAGTCTCTGGCATGCCTTTTAATTTTATTAATGACGTCTTTTAAGAGCAGACAAATTTTTAACTGGAAAGAGCTAAGGGTTAAGATTCATGTTTTGCACAAGGATATCCAGTTGTTTGAGCACCATTTATTAAAGAAGTGATCCTTTCCCACTGATGTCTCTCGGCATGTTTGGAAAGTAATTGAGTATGTCTGTATGGCTTTGTTTCTAGACTCGATTCTGGTCCACTGTGGTTCATTCCCCACCGGCCCCCACACCATGCGAGCTTCAGGACTATTGCTTTATAGTAGCTTGAAGTTAGGTTGTGTGAGCCTTCCAGCTCTGCTTGTTTTCAGTTATTTTGTCTATTCTAGGTCCTTTGCATTTCCATATAAATTTAAAATCAATTCTCATGTTTCACAGGAAAGCCTGTTTGGGTTTTGACTGGCATTGTATTTAATCCTTAGATCAATTTGGAGAAAATTAACTTCTTAAGAGTATTGCGCCAATAAACATGGACTGTCTCTCTGTTCTTCCTTCATTTCCCTTAGCAATTTGTAGTGGGCAGTGCACAGGTCTCCTTTTGGTATCAGGTTAATGTTGGCTCCACACTATGTTGTAGGAAGTGTTCCCTCTTCATTTATATTTTAGAAAAGAGTTTATGTAGATTTGGTATTTTTTCCTTAAATGTCTGATAGAATTTACTAGTGAAGTCATGTGGTATTTTCTTTAGGGGGAGGCTTTTAGTTACGACTTCACTTTATAAGGCTATTAAGATTTTCTATTTCTTCTTGAGTCAGTACTCATGAATTGTATGTTTCAAGGAATCTGTCCATTTTATCTAAGTTGTCAAACATATTGGCATAAAGTTGTTCATAATATTTCTTTTTTCTTTTTAAAAATATTTTATTGATTATACTATTGCAGTTGTCCCATTTGTTTCTCCCCTTTCTTCCCCTCTGTGTCACCACCATCAGTCCTCCCCACCACCTTAGTTCATGTCCATGGGTCCGACATACAAGTTCTTTTTTTAAAAATATGTTTTATTGACTATGCCATTACACTTGTACCATTTCCCCCCTTCATTCCCCTCCACCCTGCACACCCCCTCCCACCCACACTCCCCTCCTTTAGTTCATGTCCATGTGTCAAAAGTTCTTTAGCTTCTACATTTCCCACACTACTCTTGCCCTCTCCCTGTCTATTTTCTCCCCACCGTCTATGCTACTTATTCTCTGTACCTTCTACCCACCCTCTCCTCCCACGCCCCTGTTAGTAACCTTCTACGTGACCTCCATTTCTGTGGCTCTGCTCCTGTTTTAGGTGACTGCTTAGTCTGCTTTTGTTTTAGGTGTGGATG
>PVKM010052565.1:0-10219 GCA_004027735.1 Carollia perspicillata
TCACTGTGCTTTTTCAGCAGTTAGAAATATGAGCCCTGAATAAAAATGTGGAGGACCACCTGTCTTCATGGAAGCATGCCAAGAATCCACAATCTAGTTTATGCTTAAAGCCACTCACAGGAAATATAGATGCTCACCTTCTATTTGCTGTTCTCAGATTAATATTTTTAAATGAGAGTGTCGCAAAGGGACTAACTTTATGTTAATGGAGCTACCATAGAGTGCATTTCTGGTACATGCAGCTTAGAATTAGGTGTTTGGATCTGAAGGGAATCAGGTAAGGTACACTAACCGCAGGTATCTTGTCACATCTCTTCAGCCATCTAATTTTAGGTCTAACACAATATGAGTTGGTTAGTGATGAGGTAACCCAATAGTGAAGCAGACCAGGAAAACTGCATTTCAGTCTAGAATGGTTATGTAATGCGAGAGTAATTTTTGTTACTTGTTTAATTGGTAATTGTTTCTTATTTTGTTTTTTTTTTTTAGTTAATTTTTTTCTTGGCAATTTCCTTTCCCACAACAATGAACCGAGCTTCTGAACTATTGGGGAATAATGTAAAAATGTAGAAGAAGGTATGGCCTTTAACTAGTGGAGTGAACATTAAGCTATATTTGCAAGAGACAAATATCACTGACTACAAATGGAACATGCAGACTGCTATGTATAACAATTGTTTGTTTATGATTTCAAATAATCACAGTCAAATTGATAGGATTTACTGTTTTTTAAAAACATCACAATGTTTGAAATTTACAACATACCACAGTAGTTAGTGTATGAGATCAAAGTAGGACCTAGGACTAAGCTTTAAAACCTTCATCGACATTTGCTAGCAGTGACGCTGCGGGTCAGTTATGCAACCCCTCTGAATGTCCATCACTTCATCTGTCATACAGAAACAACTACAACTATCTCACCTGCTGACTGAGCACAAATGTAAGCACTCGGTAAATCGTTCCTGGTTAGTACTAGTCCCAGTAAGAGTAGAATAGAAGTAGAAAATAATCCTTTGTCCTGCAAAATAGTTGAAATGAATTATTTTACAATCTTAAGAATGATAAATAGAAGAAAAGAATAAATAGTTTTTAGTATGTAAGAGGAAATAGAAAGGGAATCCAGAGAAAATATATGTGTGTGGGTGGGTGTATCTGCATGGGTTTACATATTGGGTATGCCTTCACATACCGTCAGGCCTAACTCGTTAACTTCATTTGAACATCAAATTTGAACTTCAAATTTGGATTTAAGATTCAGGATTGGCAATTAAAAATAGGAACATGTTCAGTTATATAATTTTCCAGTACCTATATGGAAAAAGTATACCAGTTATATAGGTAAAGCAGCTATCCTCAATAATAATTTTTAAGAGGGATTTCTTATGTGAGGACTTATACACAGGGCATTTCATGGTATGGACAGGTCATGTTTTCAAAAGTATATCCCGAAGGAAAAATTGTAATGTCTTGTTTTTTGTTTGATCCTTTGAGAAAAGCAAAAGTCTTATTAATAGATAACCAAATGAAGGACAAAGTTCATTCAGTTCAACCATGTAGCCTTTTTGTGGTCCTGCTCATTGACCCAAGGAAGAACTTAGAGCAACTTGAGAGCTAGACACAGCCATCTTAACACAGGGTTTTCTAATGTCCTCTAATGAGAGCAGAGCTTTTGAGTTCGACCTCTGAAGGAAGGGTAGCTTCGTGTATTTGAGGATGAAAGGAACAATTTGGAAAATTGACTCCTTTATGGTAATGTAAGGGGGTTACCCAAAATCTTTAGTGAACTAAATATAAAACACCTAAACCCTGTTATTGAGACTCACCTGAGGTTTTATCAAAACCACAAATGATGGTATCACTTCGGCTCCACTGGATCAGAATGAGGGCAGGGAAATGTCATTGAGAATTTGTATTTTTTAATTTAAATTGTATTTTATTGTTTATGGTATTACACTTGTCCCAATTTTTTCCATTTGTCCCCCTTCCCCCAATCCTCTTCTCTCTCCCTCAGGCAATCCCCATGTCATTGTCCATGCCCATGGGTAATTCATATATGTTCTTTGGCTAATCCCTTCACCTTCTTTCAACCAGACTCTACCTTCCCCTTCCCTCTTTCAGCTGTCAGTCTGCTTCGTGCCTCTGGTTCTATTTTGCTCATCAGTTAATTGTGTTCATTAGAGTCCAGATATAAGTGAGATCATGGTATTTTTCTTTTCCTGACTGGCTTATTTCACTTAACATAATAGTCTTCAGGTCCATCCATGTCGTTGCAAAAAGAAAGAGTCTCTTCTTTTTTACTGCTGTGTAGTATTCCATTGTGTAAATGTACCACAGCTTTTCTGTCCATTTGTCTACTGATGGGCACTTAAGCTGTTTGGTATTCTTAGGATATATCCCAGAAGTGGAATCACTGGGTCAAAAAACAGTACTATTTTTAATTCTTTCAGGAATTCCCATATTGTTTTCCACAGTGGCTACACCAGTCTGCATTCCCACCAACAGTCCACTAGCATTCCCTTTCCTCTGTATTTTAAACAAGAGTACCAGTTGATTCTTGTATTCACAAAAATTGTGAAACAGTAAACTAAGCCAATTCTTCTCAGAACTGTTTTGGAGATGAACTTTGCTTGAGAAATGTATGATCCTGTATCCCCACACCCTCACCTTTCAGAACCACAGAACAATCCAAATATTATTCATCAATAACATGATTGCCAACACTTGCCCTACTTTTTTTGCTCACAGAATTTGTCAGATTACAATCTGCATACGTATCTACAGAGCATGACTTTTTGTGATAATAGGACTTGTGAGTGCATTTTTCACTAGCATCTCCTATAGTCTAACAGTCGTGGAGCTGAGCTCTACACTTAGCTTTAAGGAAATATAGAAGATTAAAATATGGTTATGTATGGATCTGTACACTTAATGCATTGAGTTATATCTGTTAATTTTCCCCTTAATAAATGGAAAAAGGGTATAAAATATTGGAATAATTGCCTAAACTGTCTTCTTTTTGTTATCCTTTTAAGTACTACCAAATGCCAAACAGTTATTTCTTGGATTTTGGTTTGTTTTGCACATTCTACGTTAATTTTTAAAAGGTGTGATGTTTTAATTTGACATTTAAAACTTTGCTATCAAACCTTTCATTTAGACCAACATGATATGATGTTCCCAGGGGCTCAATTAGCAAGCAGTGCTGTAGAATGTTAGTCTCCTCACTGATACTTATATGCAGAAGTACATACTGGAATATTTTCTTCTTCAGAGTGATGTTTTCTTTTAAAAATATGCCTTTAACTATTTTAATATAATTTCTGGCCATGCAAAAAACAAGATTTAATCTTCACAAAATACATAAAAAATGCTTTGGCAAAATAACGTCAGGAGAACAAAGACACTCTCATATCTCTACCTCATAACATCTTTTAATGTAAGTATGCTCAGTTCTTAATTTTTTTCTGTTGATGTATAATGAGAATGAACTCATTCTTTTTGGTTATTTAATTTTATTTTTAATTATCATCTCAGGACAATTTTTCATTGTTTTTAGAGAGAGAAGAAGAGGAAGGGAGAGAAAGAAACATTGAAGATAATGAGAAGCACTGATTGGTCACATCCCATATGTGCCTAGACTAGGGATCAAACCCACACGTAGGTATGCGCCTTGACCAGGAATTGAACCTGCATCCTTTCAGCTATGGGATGACACTCCAACCAACTGAGCCACACTGGCTAGGTAGGGCTTGGCTCCTTAATTTAGTATTAAGCAGGAGGGAAAGTAGCTAGTCATTGACTCACTCAGTACCTTCTTACTGTGACCCAACAATTTTTAGTGATGAAAAATCATACTTCATGTAATTTTGCAAATTGTATTTACTAAATGCAAGAGTTTGGATTCAAAATGGCAGTTTTTAAGGACTCATGAAGAAATTGAGGCATGTCTTGTTAAGTTCATAAGTACAATGTGCTCTTACAAAATACAGTCCTGTTGCAAAGCCTAACTCTCCATTTCCTTGAGTGCTCCAAGTCATTTTAGCAGCATATTTCTGGAAGACACTGCAGGAATTTACAAAACAAACACTATTATTGGTAGTTTAATACACACTTTTATGGCAAGGGTGCTCTTTTCAAAAGGGTAACTTGATAGCAAATAATGGGTCTTTCAATCTGCTGTTTTTGTGATCCTCAAATTCATGCATTTCCGCCTGTGATTCCAGGCTAATACTACTGGGCTTTTGATATTTCTTCTCAGAAGATATAATTAATCTTTTTGATTAAGATATCCTTAACCAAAGGAATCCTTGAAACATGGGCCTGATAGTTGGAGGACAATTGTCCACCCTGTAGAGGTGAGAACTTTCCATGTTATTTGATTTTGCTTGATTGAGTGGGATGATCTTTTCTTTTAGAGTTGATATGGTCATATTTCATAACACAACTGGTACAGAGGATAGCAACACAGAAAAGCAGAAAGTCACACCTTCATTTACAAATGTTTATTGTGGCAGTGACCCTTAGTGAATTTTCAAATTGAATTTAAGACCCCTTTTTGAGTCCCCATCACTGTTTGTCTTGCTTAACATGCTACTCTCATGAGCTGGCCTCTCTGACTGTATCTCAGGGAGGAAAGGCCTCAGAAGCCACTCATCTGAGCACAGCCAGGCCAGAAGGTCTGCCTGTGGGTTACTCTCAGCACACAGGCCACTACTGGAACTGGGCAAAGACAAAATAGACACATATGATAAGAAATCCATCATTTGATTTCTGATCAAGGTGCAAGTGTAGTTAGACACACTTCTCCTCATACAATCACAGAGAGAATTACAACTATATCTCAAAACAACCAGAACTATTAGAAAATCAAGCTGTATGGAAGCCATACAGCCAAGGATTTAAAGAAGCCACATTCATCCAGACAGGTAGATGGGGCAGAGTTGCAGATATGGGTGGAGGCAGCAAACTGGTTGTCCCATATTCACATGTGGTGGGTAAAAATCAGGAGAGATCTTAGGAGCAAGTGATCCCAGCCCCAGGTGAGACCTCACAGCCCAGGGTTCCAGCACCAGGAAGACAGATCCCCATAACTTTGGACTGTAAAAACCAGTGGGTGTTGGCACTGTGGAAAAAAAAAACTTCCAGATTTTTAGGAGAGTCCATTTAAAGGGCTTGCACAAACTTAGAATGTAGGCAAACCCACTCACTCTGGGATTCATCACCAGGGCAACAGCTGGAAGAGTGCCAGCCACATTGGGGAAGTGGTAAAGAGCCTGGAAATATGATGAATACCAGGCAAACCTCCAGAAGCTGGGCAGTGGCACTGTTCCCTCTCCAAGCTCTCCCCCTACACAGAGCCACAAAGCAGTGAAATGGGTTGCCCACTCTGGCAATTACCTAAGGCTTCACCCCACAGGATTTATTTATAGTTGCCCTTTCTAAGACAGTGAGTCAAAGCAGCTCTATCTAACACACAGAAACAAACACAGGGAGGCTGCCAAATTGAGGAGATAAAGAAATATGGCCCAAATGAAAGAACAGAACAAAACCTCAGAAAGGAACATCAATAAAGGACACATGGACAAAACCACAGGGGGGTAGGATTAAGAGCAGGAAGTGGGGATGGCTGGGGTGGGCTGGGGGAGTGATGAGGGGAAAATGGAGACAACTATACTTAAATGACAATTAAAAAAAGTTAAAAAAAGAACTAAATGTAATGGAGATAACCAGCCTATCAGATGAAGAGTTCAAAACACTGGTGATCAGTAAGGAGGCACAAAGAATTCATTGAGTAAGGCAATAACATAAGGGAAGAAATGAAGATTATGCTAAGTAAAATAAAGAAAAACCTACAGGGAACCAATAGTGGAGAGGCTGAAGCTGAGAATCAAATCAACAATTTGGAAAAAAAGAAAGGAAAAAGTATTCAATCAGAATAGCAGAAAGAAAAAACAATTCAAATAAATGAGAATAGACTTAGGAGCCTATTTTAAACATATGAACATTTAAATCATAGGGGTGCCAGAAGGAGAATAGGAAGAGTGAGAAATTGAAAACTTACTTGACAAAAGAAAAGAAAACTTCCCTAATTTGGTGAAGGAAATAGACATGTAAGTCTGGGAAGCACAGGGAATCCCAAACAAGTTGGACCCAAATAGGACCACACCAACACACATCATAATTAAAATGCCAAAGGTTAAAGATAAAGAGAGAGCCAAAGAGAGAACCTTAAAAGCAGCAAGAGAAAAGCAGACAGTTACCTACAAAGGAGCTCCCATAAGGCTGTCAGCTGATTTCTCAAAAGAAACATTGCAGGCAAGAATGGGCTGGCAAGAAATATTCAGAGTGATGAAAAGCAAGGGCCTACAACCTAGATTGCTGTATCCAGCAAAGCTATCATTTAGAATGGAAGGGAAGATAAAGTGCTTCCCAGACAAGATAAAGCTAAAGAAGTTCATCATCACCAAGCCCTTACTATTAAATGAAATGTTAAATGACTTATTTAAGAAAAAGAAGATCTAAACTATGAATAGTAAAATGGCAAAAAATGCACAGTTGTGAACAACTGAATCTAAAAAAACAACTAAGCAATTAACCAGAACAGGAATGGGCTATCAGCTGAAAGGGGGGGGGGGAATTGGAAGGAAAGGGTACAGGGATTAAGAAGCATAATTGGTAGGTACAAAATAGACAGGGATGTCAAGAAAATTATAGGAGATGGAGAAGCCAAAGGACTTATATCCTCCTACCCATGGACATGAACTAAGTGGAGGATTGCTGGAGCAAAGGTGTGTATGGGTGGAGGGGCACAAAGGGGGAAAAATTGGGACAAGTATAATAGCATAATCAATAAAATGTATTTTAAGAAATAAAAAAAGAATTCCATTATTTAAAAAAAGAAGATCCCTTTTTGTTATTTTCCATATTTTCAATCTTGGTGATAAGTCTGCCTCTGGATCAAGGTGTTTTATTATTTGACAAAGCATTTTAATTATGTGTTTGTGAGCCCAAGTATATCCTAAGCTATGCTGTTGGGAATTACATAAGTTACAGTTTGCTGGAGGCACTCTTGTAAAATAGATGATTTTTCTTTTATTATCTTAGAATATATCAATAGCAGAATAAGTATGTTAAAGCTATCCAAACAGCATGTGCATACCTTTGTTTGTGTGAATTTGCAGTTTATAAATTTACTTAAACTTGTCTTCACCAAAGGCAGCCAAATAAAAGCTATGTTATGTTGAGAATATTAAATGTCCAGAGAGCCACATTATTCACAAAAACTAAAATTATACTTTTGTTCATTATTTGACATCGGTATATTATGGAAAAAATACATATTTTTAAAAGATACATACTTTTATAGCATTAATTTCTTAATATAATAGGAACTAGATTCAAGCTACAAAACCTTGTCATTCCCAAGACCTGCTGATAGAACAACTTTGTCACTCAGCATGAGCTGCCTTTTATCAATGATTTTCCATGTGAAGAAACTCATGGCACATAGAGAGGTACAAAGCTCTGTATTTGGGAAAACAGCACACATACAAATTACAGTTCATCTTTTGAAAACACTGAGTAGCTTTTCTGAGAGTTAACAAAATATATATTTACATTTCTCTTTCTTTCAAAATGAAACTATATTTGATTTTTCCCCAGAGAATAAAACTAATACATGTCCACAATAAAAATAATTCAAGCAAATATGGCTGTGTGTTGTAGTAAGGAAAGGAACCTCTCATTCTTCTTGAACCTGATTACCTGTCGACCCTTTCCCTCCACTCCACACTGCACACCACTTCTCTCATTTCACAAAGGTAATAAAAGTTTGGTGCATGTGTGTACATATAGATGTGAATATGTGCTTGCACACATGTGTGCTTGCATATGAATCCCTTGGTGTGTAGCTTACTGAGTGCCTGGCACTAAGTGGTGAGCACTCAATAGCTATAACTAAGTAATGATTGATCTGTGACTAAGTTGGATATTTGTTTTTATAGCCTTTTTTGTAACTCATATGTTTTATCCTAGAAATTTCTTTTCACATAAAATCACATACATCTCTCTTATATGTTTTAGTAGATATTTGGCATTTATCATATTTTATATCTTATTTATTAGCCAAATCCCTCTTGATGGACATTTCAATGGTTTAAAATATTTTTGCTATTATAACATTATAATAAGTATTACCCCCCAAAATAATGAACTAATTTATATTACCACAAACACATAAGGAAACCCATTTCCTTACACTCTCATCAATACTTGGCATTAACAGTACTTATATATCTTTGCTACACTGATGGATGAAGGATGATATCACACTAATTTGCATTTTTGGTGGTCATCTTTCATATGATTGTTGGCCATTGGTTTTCTTTGCAATTGCTTTTTCATGTCATGCAACTCTTTCTTCTTATGGGATTGTTTGAATTTTTCTGGAATGTGCTGTTTCTCTACATAGATTGTAAAAAATTCTCTTCAGTTTTCTATTTGTCTTTTGATTTTGTATATTTTTCCATACAAATATGCAGTCAATTCTATTTTTTATGTTTTAAGACCTTTGGATATCAAACTAGGAAAGCTTTCTACTTCAAGATTATGTAATACTTGCTCTTATGATTTTCTTAAATTTATTCAGTGACATTGGTTAATAAAATTATAGGTTTTAAGTGTACAACTTTGTATTACATCATCTGTATGTTGAATTGTGTGTTTCCTACCAAAAGTCAAATCTTCTTTCGTCACCATTTATCCCCCTTCTACTCTTTATGACCTTCCTCTCCGCAACCCCATTTCCCTCTGGTAACCACCACACTACTGTCTGTGTCTGTGAGTTTTTATTTGTTTGTTTGTTCATTTGTTGCTTTCAGTTTTATATCCCACATGTTAGTGAAATCATATGGTTCTTGACTTTTCCCAGTTGACCTAATTTTTCTTAACATAAATGGGATTCTCAAGATCCATCCATGTTGTTGCAAATGGCAGTATTTCATCTTTTCTTATAGCTGAATTGTATTCCATTGTGTAGATGTACCGCATCTTCTTCAGGCAATCATCTATTGAAGGACACTTTGGCTATTTCCATATCTTGGACACCATGAATAATGCTACAATAAATGTAGGGATGTACATATTTATAAATAAATGTTTTCATATTTTTGGATAGATAGCCAGAAGAGGAGTTAGGTTATATGGTAACCCTATTCCTAATTTTTTGAGGAGCCTCCATACTGTTTTCCACAGTGGCTGTACCAGTTTACATTTCCATCAGCAGTGAATGAGGGATCCTTTTTCTCCACAACCTCTCCAACACTTATTATTACTTGTCTTGTTGATGATAGCCATTCTAACCGGTATGACATGGTGTCTCCTTATAGTTGTTTTTTTGTTTGGTAGGAGAAAGGAGGTATGTCTCCTTATAGTTTTTGATTTGAATTTTCTTAAAGTTGAGCATTTTTTCATATATCTGTTGGCTATTCATATGCCTTTTTGGGAGAAGTGTCTGTTCAGGTTGTCTGCTGGTTTTTTAATTGGATTGTTTGTTTTCCATTGTTGTATGATTTCTTTATACATTTTGGATATTAAGCCCTTTCACAGGTGTTGTTTGCAAATATCTTCTTCCATTTGGCTAGTTGCCCTTTTGTTTTGTTGGTGGTTTCTTTTGCTGTGTAAAAGCTTTTTAGTTTGATATAGTCACATTCACTTATTTTTGCCTTAACTTCACTTGCCTTTGAGGTCAAATTCATAAAATATCCTCAAATATCAAAGTCCATAAGCTTAGTACTTATGCTTTCTATGTAATTTTTTTGTTTCAGATCTTATATTTAGGTCTTTGGTCCATTTAGTTTAATTTTGGTTTAATATTTTATATAATTTTTCAGCTTTTTTCAATACTTAAATCTAATCCATCTGTTCTACCTGAACTATACTAATGTGTTTATCCTGTGAGATAAACTAAACATTCTGGTTTTATCTATTTATTTTAGTCAAAATGAATAATATGAATGTCTTAACTTGGAGGTAATATTTTTATCAATGATGAGTCTTCCAACCTATAATAGAAATATGGCATGGCTTTCCATGTATTTAAGCTTTCCTATATATTCTTTCACAAAATTTACCAATTTTCTATATGGCCCCTGTACATTTCTGAAATCATATGATATTTTTACAGATATTCCTGTCAAAACTCTTGAAAAGAGTTGGGTTT
>PVKM010052566.1:0-10204 GCA_004027735.1 Carollia perspicillata
TGAAAGAGTCTTCAGAAGAAATTCCCTCAAGCTGAACTCAGCCTGTCACAACAAGGCCAGCTGGTGCACTGATACAGATGGGTTCCCAGAACACTCTCCTGGGTGGGGAAGCCTGTATTACCAGGGCCCACCCTCCAGAAGATAATTCCAGTTTTTTGCGAGGGGCTCCCCCTTGTACTTATTCAGTATCCATTCTTAAAATCTTTGCACAATGATTGACTCTTAGGTTAGTGATGACCATTTCACCCTGTGGGTACTTCCCTTTGCAGATTGTATGCGGGTCCAGAGGTAGACATATGGAGCAGTGGGGTCATCCTCTATGCTCTGTTATGTGGAACCCTTCCCTTTGATGATGACCATGTGCCAACCCTTTTTAAGAAGATATGTGACGGCATCTTTTACACCCCTCAGTATTTAAACCCTTCTGTGATCAGCCTCCTGAAACATATGCTGCAGGTGGACCCCATGAAGAGGGCCACAGTCAAAGACATCAGGTAATAAAGCCGCTTGGGGACGACCAGATCCGATGGTATCAGTGATGTAAGTGAAGTGGAAGAAAAAGTTACAGGAGAGCATGTGCTATTTTTATGTTAAAGATAGTGTATAGACACATTTATTTATTTTGTTATTTAAAAATACACACTATACTGGCTACCTTAGGCAAGTAGGATTGGTAGGAGGGAGGACTTGCACTTTTTACTTACGCATCTTTGTTTTGAAGTTATAATAATGAACATTACGTTACTTTTTTTTAAGATTTTTTTTTAGTTATCTTTAGAAGGGGATGGTTAGGGAGAGAAACATCAATGTGTGGTTGCCTCTGGTGTGCCCCTAACTGGGCACCTGACCTGGCCTGCAACCCAAGCATGTGCCCTGACTGGGAATCGAACCGTGATCCTTTTGTTCGCAGGCCTGTGCTCAGTCCAATAAGCTGTACCAGCCAGGGCATTACATTACTTTTTAAATTAAAAAATGATTAATAAGAAAAGGACACTGGAAGGCTGTTCGATTTTTATAGTGGTTCTCTAAGCTGTCCTCGAGTGCTTCATGTCTGACTTTTATGTATTCCCATCAGGATTAATACTTCTCAGTAGTAAATTTACATGTAGCTATTTGAGTGCTGATCTTGTGAATTATATTTTCTCCTTTTGTTCATATCAAGGAATGAGGACATTTTAATAGTCACTGATATGTATTTTTGTAGTAGTAGACATTGAATCATGTCTGAAAGTGCTGTTTTGTAGGTAAGAAGTCTGTCAACATGGCCCTTTTCATATGGTTCAAACTAATAGCTTAAATAAGACAAAAGCGATGGTGACAAATTTACTTCTCAAATTTTTAAAATGTATTTCATTTTATTTATTTTTAGAGAGAGGGGAAGGGAGGGAGAAAGAGGAAAAGAAACATTGATGTGCGAGAGAAACATCGATTGGTTGCCTCTGGTATACGCCCCGACCGGGGACCAAATCCACAACCCGGGCATGTGCTATGACTGGGAATCGAACTGGTGACCTTCCTCTTTGCAGGAAAATGCCCAACCAACTGAGCCACAGAGGTCAGGGCTGGGTGAGCCATTTCTGATGACGACTTTGAAAATTCGCTGCAAACCATGTTTCTTCTACCATTCTGTTTTTCTCCCCCACCCCCCATGGGAATTTCTCTTTGGAGAAGTGTCACTAGATGACACATTTCTCCAAGATGGAGGGACAGGGAAGGAGAAAATCAGGTGTAGATCTGGGATAGGAAACAAGGAAACATTAGGGAGATGGAAAAGGAGGAAAGCTTACACGGGCACGTAGAGCTTGAGTCTTCTCCCTTCACTCAGCGTGCTGCCTGCCCACTAGCCAAAACGGGGCCGCAGAGGTCGGGGCGCGGTTTTACCAGCTGACGAACGGGACAGATCATGTTCCGAAATCTACACTGTGAAATATCTGAGCAGGAGATGCTTTTTCTTGTTAACACGTTTTTACAGTCGAAATGTAATCTAAAGTATCTACATTTCTTCTCCTGTCACTACAACAATGCTTTCTCCCTCTTAAAATCAGAGGGAGACTGCAGCGTTTCCTGTAATGTATACAATGAAATGCAAACCAGAGAGTCTCAGTTTAAAGAAAATGACAATAGAGTATGAATGTAAATATAAGTGAATTTATATCTCAAGTCTCCAATACGTTACTTCCAGTCTCATCTCCACTCAGAATCCTTCTCCTGGCCCTGCCTTTTTCTCTCAGGGAACATGAATGGTTTAAGCTGGATCTTCCAAAATATCTCTTTCCCGAGGATCCATCATACAGTTCAACCATGATTGATGACGAAGCCTTGAAAGAAGTGTGTGAAAAATTCGAGTGCTCCGAAGAGGAGGTCCTTAGCTGCCTGTATAACAGAAATCACCAGGACCCTTTGGCAGTTGCCTACCACCTCATCATCGATAACAGGAGGATAATGAATGAGGCCAAGGATTTTTACTTGGCCACAAGCCCACCTGATTCTTTTCTCGATGATCACCATTTGACTCGGCCCCATCCTGAAAGAGTGCCCTTCTTGGTTGCTGAAACACCAAGGGCACGCCATACCCTTGATGAATTGAATCCACAGAAATCCAAACACCAAGGTGTAAGGAAAGCAAAATGGCATTTGGGAATTAGAAGTCAGAGTCGACCAAATGATATCATGGCAGAAGTCTGTAGAGCAATTAAACAACTGGATTATGAGTGGAAGGTAGGAAGGAAAGAGCATTCCGACTATTAGTACATTTGCAAACCTGTAGTGTTTTGTAGGAGAATTGCTTTTAACGTTGTCTTTGTCCACATGATACGCTAGGTTGTAAACCCATACTATTTGCGAGTTCGAAGGAAGAATCCTGTGACAAGTACATACTCCAAAATGAGCCTGCAGTTATACCAAGTGGATAGTCGAACGTATTTATTGGATTTCCGCAGTATTGACGGTATGTACATCACAACACATCACCAAGGCGTGTTAGACTTTGTCACCTAACTTGGCTTTTTAGTCTTTAATTCTTTGAAGCTTCTTGAATCCTTCCTAGTAACTCAGTAGCAAAAGAATGTAAAATGTGAGATTTTGTGCCTTCGTAATGTCAACATCTATGAGTCTTGTTATTCTTGTAATCTTAGAGCATGTTGACTTTTTAAGATTATGTTGTAGAATCCTTAAAGCCAGGTGCCGTCTGGTCCTAAAGTGACAGTTTGTGCCACATTGCTGTTTTTTGGATGTGGTTCATCATTCTGATAAGATAAAATGTTTTATTGAGAAATAATCGTTGACTTTTCTGCAAGTTTTCATTAAATAGTTTTTATATCTGATATTTAGTAAAATTTTTATCTTTTTCACTTAAGGATTAGAGTATAGTTACTAGCTTTTAGAGTTGAGTGAAAAGGCACTGTAAATGGATTTGATTAGTAGCTCATAGGACAAGGAACTATTTGCTGAGTAAAGTTTCGTGCTTAAGAGAGACCTATTTGTAGGGGCTTCTGGTAATTTTTCTCCTGAACTGGCCTTTTCCTCCCAGCCTGACAACAGTCATGATCAGAGACAGCATCTTTTATAGGTTTTGTTAGTTACATGATTCCAGTTATATTTACCTTTCAAAAAGTGTGCTTAAATGTTTATGGCCTTTCTTCATTGGCCAGATCAATTGAGTTAAGATGTGTTGTCATTTTTGTTCATCTAAGATTGTATGGAATTGTCAGGTGAGATTCACCTATGAATTCTTTATCTTCTTTAAAAACTCAAAGATAGCATCTACATAGTATCAGAAGGAGCAGGATGAGCTGTGATATGCTGGTCAAAGCTGTTTGTCTGCTTATCTTTATGTCCAAAGGGTATTTATCTGCTAACGTGTCCTAATGCAGTCTGAGATATGGAGTGGGTTTTATTGTTCTCATTGTATTTGGATCAGATTCTCAACCTTAGCACCTAGGTTTACCAGTGCAGTGACCATTTATTGTTTTTACATTGTGTTCCTAACTTTAGGTTTTTTTTGCTTTTGTTCATTGCCATGATTTGGTGTGTTGTTGCTCTTTTATGAGATCTTTAATCAAATAAGAAGAGAAAATGGAGAGTGAGAAGCACCAAGATGTGAGTTAGGAGACTTGGGTTCTCTGTTTACTTGTTACTTGTGGCAAGTCACTTAACTTTGGGGGGTTTCTTTTCATATTGAAAAACCAAGGAGTTGGATGAGGTGATTTCCAGAATATCTTCAAAGAATGCATTTATTCCGTGATTTCATTTTAGAGGGGTTAATTTTTGTTGCTAGGGAATGATATTTATGAAGCCACAAGTTATTAGTTTATTGGGCTCTTAATCTTGGATTTCGAGATTGCTGAGTAGCTACATACTGTACCCAATCTTGATTAGCCATTAGGGGAATACGTGTTGTGCGTAAAAAAGGTGAGTGATTTCACACAGGTGCTTTTCCTCTGTTTGAAAAAGTATTTATTCAAAATAGACATACTATTGTTGGCTAGTCAGTGGCCACACTCAAAGAAGAAAATGAAATACTATTAAAAATCTTTTTTAGTGGGTGTAATGGATTATACTAAATTGAATTATTTTTTTTACCCAGATGAAGTTACTGAAGCCAAGTCAGGGACTGCTACACCACAAAGATCGGGATCAGTTAGCAACTATCGATCTTGCCAAAGGAATGATTCAGATGCTGAGGCTCCAGGGAAATCCTCAGAAGCTTCTCTTACCTCATCTGTGACCTCACTTGACTCTTCTCCTGTTGACCTAACTCCAAGACCCGGAAGTCACACAATAGAATTTTTTGAGATGTGCGCGAATCTAATTAAAATTCTTGCACAGTAAACCTAAAACTTTGCTTATTTCTTTGACAGCAATAAGCATGCATACTAAATTATAGCCAAATGCTTCCACTTATAATCAAGTTAGACATCCTTGTAACTGAGGATTGGCCTTTCGGAATGTATTTTGCACAGGGATTGTAACGTGATCAGTAGTTAAAATCCTAATGTGCAAAAATGAATTAAGATAATTTTGTTCTTTGTTCAGTAGGCATATAGCATAATATAATATACACAATGAATTATAGGTCTCTCAGGCTCACTTGTTTTTTGGCTATTTTATATTTAGTTGTACACAGGGCTTTGTAGAATATTAATTTACCATAAAGGCCTTCATATATTATTATATGTTGTGTTATATATTTGCTTCATAAATTTATTCAATAAATATTTGCCTAGAATCCTCAGAGAATTTTAGAGGTGAGTTTTGTTTTCTAGGCTCGTTAACGGAAGTAGCAAGTATGTTCCAGCGGTAGGGACGGTGTGGGTGACGGGCTCTTCCGGATCCCTGCTCAGTGTGCCTGGTAAGGCACGTCAAGGCCGTTCAGATCCGTGACTCTTCTTCACTTCGTTAAGTCAAAAACACACACAGAAGTAACATGTTGAGATATTCTAGGCACTAAGTTTAACCTTAACAATTTGTCCTGTTATATTCTGTACATAAATTGCTCTTTTTTGTCACAAGAGCTGAGTTGCATATACTGTAAATAAATCATGTGGTTTTTGCCAATCTCACAAATTCCTCTGCACTTGTCCGTCAGTATTGAGTGTGTGCAAACACTTCTTGTTATTCGATTATGTATCTTTTACATTGATTCAGTGCACAGAAAAAAATCTCTTACAAACTATTTAAATGTTCAGATATGACTTTTCTCCCAGGTTTTATTATAAACATTTTTACATGTGTATCCACCACTTGGATTCAATGCTTGTTAACATGTTGCCACATCTGCTTTCTATCTAGTTGTGTATATAGATCTGGTTGCACATGTATGTGTGTATATGATACACTCTTCTTCCCTGAACCACTTGGATGTTGCAGACATACTCATCGGCCCTCGACACGTCAAGCATGTTCTAAAAATAATGATGCTGTCCTTAAAAAGCAGTCCTGTTATAAACGTAATTCCCTAATGTCACCTAATTGTGCATATTCAGATTCCTCACTTCTCCAGATTTCTTTTATAGCTGGCTATTGCAAACCAGGTCCAATTCGAGTTTACACATTGCGTTTGGTTGTGTCTCCTTAGTCAGGTATGACATTTCAATGAAATATGGAACAAATTGGACAGTTCTAAATGCTCATATTTGTTTTGAATTTTAATTACTTTTTAAAAAGTGGCATTATGGGAACTGCCTAAAGATGCTTTATCTTTCTAAAATTTCTGATTTATGTTGTTTTTGATGCGCTTAGTAATAGCATTACATAATAGGTATAAATGAAGATTTAAAGTCACCTCAGATAAAATTAGTATCATGTATGCTAATTAAAAATAAAAACATTACCTATATTTGCCTTATACTATTTTAACTTCAAGAAATTGATATTTTTCCTATTAATCAGTTTTCCATTGCAACAGAGTTATCTTTTTTTCCCTTTTAAGACTACTTGTTAATATGGGGTTTTTATGTTTGTTTGTTTTTTGCAAATACTTCGAGCACCTGTGTAATTAGACAGTAATATACTCAGATGTCATGAGAGCTTGCATAGTTAATTGTAGTTGCAGATTTGGCTCCAGCACCCCTAGAAACATGCACTGAATTCAAAAGAAAAATCTTGGCTCCTTTTTGTCCAGGGCTGCTTCTATTCAATTTGGAATCTGAAAGCTATATAAAATGATAGCAGTTCCATTTAAATATAAGTTCAAAACTGTATTCTAACTTGAATGTGGCCCCTTTGTTTTGAAGATACTGATTTTACGTAGGTCTCTAAATGTAACATTTGTTCCCAATGATAAGAACAGACGACTGTATTTTTAAAGTTGCAAATTTGTATATAGAACTAAGACATTATGTTGTAATGTCTCTATAAGCTGATGGGGTGGGTGGGGAGCAAAAGGAGGAACCAATTCAATAGGACCTTCCAAAAATTGTTAATTTTGTAAACTTTGCTTCTTTTTAAGTTATTGTGATTCCTTTTAGTTACTGGGTTTTATTGTGAAGATATTTAAATATTGCACTTGTACAAATAGTATGATAAATGCACGGACTATTGCAGTAAATTCTTTTTTAAGCTGGGGTATTTGAAATGACAACTTTTGGTTGAGTGTGTAAAGGTTGCACCAGAATTTTCACAAATTTATTGTAGTTTGCAAATTCTTACTAATTGAAGATGTAAAGGAGTCAATGCAAATGATTTTTAATCTTTTTTTATTATCTTTTCAGCAATTTATATTTTTTGTGATTTTATGCAACCATATTTTTACTTTGTTTTGACAACTGAAAGATGTATAAGGTTTTTGCCAGAAATGTACTATATACATAGTTTTAAATATAACAGATTTTACTGAAATGTAAAAATTTTGCCATTAAAATAAATGATTTCTCTCTGTGAGGAATTTTTCTACCAGGTTGGGGGACATGGGAGCTTAATATATCATATCTAATTTAAAATAATTTCACTGAAATAAACTCCATTGCTTTTACTTTGATTATATTTTTTCTTGAGATGCTTTTGTAGTTTTGCAGAGTTTTAAAGGACTTGATACAAACAGTTCTGCCCTCTTCTCCCCTTGCCCCGCCCTTTTTGGCCCCGTACTGGCACCGTTCACAGAGGCAGGTCTCTGCCTCTGTGCTCTGACAGGCACCTTTGGATGAGAGAAAAATGTGTGTTGTCTATGTCTTACCTGATTCCTTCCATTGCCTGCCTCCACAGTGGAGATCCCATTCTCATTTCGAGTTCTGACCGGATGAATGAGATCCCCCATACAACACCACTATAAATGGGTTGTAGAAATCAATGGTGGTGGTGCAATATTCTGAGACATGTTCATGTTTGTTTTGAGTGGAGTATATTTAAGTATATAATTTAAAATACTTAGATTTAGAAAATGGATAATGAAGAAAACATCATTTTTCATTGGTTACAATGTGCTTAACTTTTTTTAACCTCTGGGAAAGCTAAATGAAAGAATACAGCACTTTATAGCTGACCATATGTGCACCTTCCTTTTAAAAGAATGTGCCTAAATATAAAATTCAGTGCTTGAACGAACTTTAACATTTAAACATTGTAATTTTTGTCTCAACTAAATTAGTTTTGATTTCATCTCAAAATCATCCACCTGAACTAAAGATTTAAAAATATAGGATAAAAGCCAAAGCACCTACCATTTTTCTCTAGCTTCTAACATTAGATTTAGTTAGAACTCCACTACTGGTAGAATTCAGTTAGAATTAAATCTTGTATTCCATGTGGTTTTGTTAGGCAAGGTTTGTACAAAATCAGTGATTTTCAGTCAACCTCTTTTTTTTCAACCCTCAACCAAGGACATGTTTCCTGATTTTAGAGAGGGGGGAGGGGGAGACAGAGGTACACGGATGTGCCAGAGAAACGCCCATCTTCTGCGTCTCCTGTGCGCCCCGACACGGGGGACTGAACCACAAACCAGGCAGGTGCCCAGACTGTTGAATCAGGTGGTAGATAACCTTTGGCTTTGTGGGACAATGCCCAACCAACAGAGCCACATCGGCCAGGACGCTTCTCAACCTTTTTCATCTCATGGGGCACACAAACTAATTACCAGAATTCTGCAGCACACCCAAAAATGTATTTTGCTGATCTGACACAAAAAGTAATAATTTTGATTGATTCACTCTGGATGGCTGTCGTGTTGGCTGTTTCCGCTGTCACTTTTCTAACAAGATTTTATTTTTAGAGAGAAGGGAAGGGAGGGAGAGGAACATTGGCCCACAACCCAGGCATGCATCCTGACTGGGAATGGAGCTCGCAACCTTTCGGTTTGCAGGCTGGGGCTCAGTCCACTGAGCCACACCAGCCAGAGCAACTTCACGCACCATTTGGTGATTCTGTGAATTAAATCCCCTGCTATGGCTACTGTGAACCAAACACTGCCCATGTGACCCCACAGCATACAATCAGCCCTGAGTATCTTGGGGAGATGGATGCATTTTAAAGACTTTTTATAGAGGTATACGCGGAAAAGAGTGCAAACCGTAAGTGTGGATCGAATTTTCAGGGTTGTAGGTTTGTGGTGAACACGGTATGTAAACCTCTACCCAGCTGAAGAAACACTGCCTCCATCCTAGTGTCTCTTATAATTTAGAACAGCAGCGATGTCCTGTAATTAGCATGAACAGCCCTGGTGCAGAGCGGGAGGGAACCACGGGAGTGGGTGCCAGGAGCGGGCTGGCCCCCGCGGTCGTGCGCTGACTGCCTTTGCTCTACAGGTTCACTTACGCAGCCTCTGACGAATGCCGATGCCTTTTAATCCAACCATATACATACAAGTCACATCTCCTGTCACCCGAGATGATCTCCGAAAAGTAACGAAGCATTGGGAAGCTGTCAAGATCGTTATGGCAGATGTTTTCCAAAAACTACAGTTTTTGTTTCAATTTTTGAATTTTATCATTGGCAACATGACCACTTGTTTTCTTGCAAGAAACAGGCTCCCTTTGTTCAATGTCAAGAGAAGGCCCGTCAACTCCCCAAGTCTGAAATAACGAGCCGGCCCGTCTGTTGTGGGGAGAAGTTGTGCCCCAGTGAAGCCGTAGGCACTTCAATTCGCAAGGCGATCGATCTCACAGGCACCTGTACGGGGACGTCACACTTCGGGGTGCAGCACAAGTACCCCATGAGTAAGCCCTCCTCGTACAGAGCATTCAAAAGAATTGTACGCAAGGGTCATTTTGGTAATCTTCACGGCTTCCCCAAGGCCACCTGGGAGGGACGACTTTTCCGAGCTCTGCGCGGGGGAAGAAGCGACTGTCCATGCGCTGTGATCGCAGCCTCGATGGCCCGTGCTTCTCCACTCACGCCTTCCCCCTCTTTGGGCAAACACAGGTCGGCGTTGGGAGAAGGGTCCGTGGTGTCTCCCCACAGCAGTGTGAAAACGGTTTTGACTTCGACACAGCCTCGGGGGTCTGAGGATCACCGGTTCGCATCGGTGGGTCTCCACGGGGCAGCGGTGGCAGAATTGTTCTGCCAGCGACGTCTGGAGACGTCCCGGGAGGTCACAGCTGGCGGTGGGTGCGAAGGGCGTCCGGCGGCTGGGGCCCAGGGCCGCTGCGAAGCTCCGAGCGCCGCCCGCGTGAGTCGGTCTCCCCACCTTGGTGGCAGGGCCGCGGCAGAGGGAGCCTGGCCGACTGAAACCGTCTTCTTTGTCCCCCGCCCCCCCGCAGCCGCAGTGACAACC
>PVKM010052567.1:0-10216 GCA_004027735.1 Carollia perspicillata
AGGACACATGGACATGAACTAAAGGGGGGAGTGTGGGTGGGAGGGGGTGTGCAGGGTGGAGGGGAATGAAGGGGGAAATGGGACAACTATAATGGCATAATCAATAAAATATATTTTACGAAAAAGAAAATAAGTGATCTGTAAGAAAAACAATTTGCTGAAGTTGATAGCTATACTACGATTATGTAAGACAATATCTGTATTCTTAGGAAATACATACTAAGTATTTAGGGAAAAAGGATTATGATGTCTGGAACTTTAAACAGTTCAGAAAAACATTAATGTACAGATCGAGAGAGAGAGAGGGCAAAAAATGTAACGATAAAGAGAGTACAAATGACAAGCAAATGGAGCAAGATGTTAACAATAGGTGATCTGTATAAAGGACACAGGAGTTCTTTATACCATTTTTAGTTTTGCAATTTATTTCTGTGTTTGTGATTTACAAATAAAACTCTTTAAAAACAAAACCTCATAATTAGGTCAAGATGACATACAAAACATGAAACATTATAGTCACTTCAGACACTTTCCCAATGAATCAATCAATCACCTACAAACCATTTAAAACTTTTCTTTTCCCTATTTATCCTATGGCATCATTAAGCACAGAACTGGTCACTATTTAGGTGAAACTTAAATAGAAAGTTACAGTTGTTTCCCTCATGTCTAATTAGGAAAGTTTTAAGAAGAAAGGTATGGGAAACAAGGGGCAGTCTCAGAGGCACACACTATACTTCACGTCTGACTGCATTACTCCCCACCTCTAAGAAATTTTCAACAGCTCCTGAAATAAAATATAACTCCTCAATGTCCAAACTCCTTCACAGAGCCTTTGAAGCCTTCCATGATTTCACTATACCACACAGCAGAAGCCAGCTTTATCTCCTTCTGGATACTTCTTCAAAATCCCTGAATTCTAGCCACTCTGGATTACTAGTGGGTCTCTGGAAAACTCCTATACTTTTATTTATTTTTAGGAACTCTAGTCCTTCCACATGGAAAACCCTTATCCACCAATCTCTTGAGGAAAATCTAAGGCAGGTCAAGGTCTAATTCAGGGAGCGACACGAGTCACACGCACCTGAATTCCAGTTCCAGCTATGGCACTTCCCTGTATGACTCCCAGACTCGTAGTTCTATGCCCAAGTGTTACCGGACATGGTTTCCACAGAGCCACCACACAGAAAGAGCCCCCAGACAGGCATTCCTCTACCGCTTCTGCTGCCTCTCCCCTTCTCTCAAATACTGTCTTCTCTTTGAAGCCTATACCAGTATTCCCTTAAAAAAATTGATCCTTCCTCCCGCACACTCTGATCTTACGTCAGTTTAGCACTTAATCACAATCTGTATTTCAAAAGGTCTTTTTTACCTGTTAAACTGTAATAAGCGCCTCAAGGGTGGAGTCTGTGTGCAGTTACTTTTACATACCCCAGAGTAGTATGGTATGCATAGTAACTATATTATGTAACAAATTTTTACTGACATTTGTCAAAGTTCAGGTTCTACTTTAGAGCAAACAAAAATTATATCATATAAATGAAACTAGGAATGGATAAAATGTTAAAAAGTCCAATCAGAGATAAATCAATAAAGAAGTGTAAACACTAAAGTATTTATGGATGAAAGATATTTGGGATCTGTTTCCAAAATTACTAAGCAACAGGGCAGGGGAGAAAGGCAGTAAATGGGACTATAAGTGAAAGAGGGTGATCCTATGTAGATAATTGCTGAAACTAGGTGATGGTACCTAAGGGCTCATTAGACTATTTCATCCACTTTAGTATGTACTTGAATATTTCCATAACAAAAAGTTAAACCATAAAATTATAAAGAACACTAGCAGCAACACAAGCTTGATCACAAAGTGTGAGACTAGAAAAGGAACAAATTATGTACAACCAACTACTTAAGGGACTGTAAGAATCAGTATGGTAGTATAACATGGTTCCAGACATCTACTGAGAGAGACGAGTCTAAAATGGATAATTTAACTGCATAAAGAACAGCATAAATCAAGTGCCAACTGTGTGGTATAGATCGTAAGTGCAATAAGCTGGTGAATGGCGTAGAGTCAGTTACACCTCATGGAAACAGTGGGTATCAAGATCTAAAGCAGTGAAGATTCTCGTTCAGGACACAGGCATAGGAAGATCCTGAACTCACCTCCTCCCGCAGA
Organism: Carollia perspicillata; assembly: GCA_004027735.1. Lineage (NCBI taxonomy): Eukaryota > Metazoa > Chordata > Mammalia > Chiroptera > Phyllostomidae > Carollia > Carollia perspicillata. Next base: position 2,180 of record PVKM010052567.1, read on the forward strand.
TACAACGAATTTACGGCTACCTGTAGGATAATGTTCCCCTAAAAAGAGCCTGAGAGCTAGAGAAACAGCAACTCCACAGCAAAAGATAAAAAAGATGCATCAAGATGGGTAGGGGAGAGGCAGAGACATGGTCTCACCAAGGCATGGTCACCTACCTATAAACAGACGGAATCCAAACAAATATGGAAATCTGCCTTGAAGAGTAAAAGGACTATAGCCCACATTAGGCAGCCCAACCCTGGGATCTGGCACCAGAAAAACAAGACCCCAAAATGTCTAGTTTTGAAAATCAATGGGGATTAAATCTAGGAGAAACACAGAATAGTAAGGAATGGAGAACCTACTCTTAAAGGGATCCTGTGCAGACCCATTCACCCTGAGATCCAGCTCAAAAGCAACAATATGAAAAAGCTTAGAACATGAGGGAGACTCACAAAACTTAAATTGGGTGCTAGAGAGGCAAGAACCTGCAAAGACTTTCCCCAGAGGCAGAAGCACTGGCCAGCACCATTTTTGCAATCTCATCCCATTACTGTTGACAGAGTTGGTATGTGCCATTTTTGGTGCCATTCCTCTGGCCTGCCAGCATGGGTGGTGATCCTCCCACCCCATGCTACTACCAGGCCTGGTAAGCACCCATGCCTTGCCAACCCCAAGCGGTAGCCACACTATAACCAGTCAGGCAAGCACACCACAGCCTACCCTACCCATGCAGCAGCCGTACCACAGCCTGGCCAGAGAGTATCCTGCAACCTTCCCATCTCATGCTGCAGCTGGCTCTGCCACAGGCCAAGGGTAAGCACACCCACACAAAGGATGCACCCTGAGTGTCTGGCTTCGGGGAGAAGAAGAGATTGTGCTTCTGGAGAGGAGATCATCTCTGATACAAGGCCACTCCCCTTCCAGACTGGGAGAGGTTTGTCTAATATGTAGACAAATACAGGGAGTCAGGCAAAATGAGGAAACAAGTATGTTTCCAACCAAACAACAAAACAATCAAAAAAAATTTAATTAAACAGTGACAAGCAGCCTACCTGATAAAGAGTTCAAAGTAATAGTCATAAAATTGCTTACTGAACTGTGGATGAATATAGTGAAAACTTTAAGAGATAGAAAATATAAGAGAGTACCAAGGTTAGAGCTGAACTGGAAAATACACTAGAGCGGTTCAACATCAAATTGGATGAAATAGAAATAAGACTCAGTGAGTAGGAAGAAAAAGCAATGAAAGGCACTCAGAGCAGCAAAATGAAAAAAGAATTTTAAAAAGTGAAGATATCTTAAGTGATCTCTGGGACAACATCAAGTGGAATAACGTTCACATTATAGGGGTCCAAAAAGCAGAAGAAAGAAAGGGCCATAAAAGCTATCTGCAGGGCCCAGGCTGAGTGGCTCAGTTGGTTAGAGCATCATCCCATGTACCAAAAGACTGCAGGTTTGATTCCCCGGCCAGGGAACATACCGTGTTTTAGGTTTGGTCCCCAGTTGGGGCGCGTACAGGAGGCAACCAATCGTTGTTTCTCTCTCACATAGATGTTTCTCTTTCTCTCCCTCTCTTTCTGTCATACCCTTCATCTCTCAAAAATCAATACATATATCCTCAGAAAAGAAATAAAAACTATAATGATAATAAAAGGTTTTTTTATAGAAAAATTAGAAAAAAATTTCCTGATCTGGGAAAGGAAATAGACTCCAGATCCAGGAAGCCAAGACAGTTCCAAATAAGATGAACCCAAAGAGAACCACATCAAAGCACATTATAATTCAAATGGTAAAGTAAAGGATGAAGAGAATCTTAAGAGCATCAAGAGAAAACAACTTATTATGTATAAGGCAAACTCTACAAGGCTATCGCAGATTTTTTCACCAGAAAGTTATAGGCTAAAGGGTATGGCATAACATAATCAAAGTGCTTAAGGAAAAAAATTTCCAACCAAGAATTTTCTACCCAGCAAGGTAAAAATTAACATTTGAAGGAGAGATTAAAGAGTTCTCCAGATAAGCAAAAACTTAAACAGTTCATCACCCTTAATCCAGCCTTACAAGAAATGTTAAAGGAACTTTTCTAAGTGAAAAAGGCACTAACAGGTAAATCCAGGAGAAACACAGAACAGTAAGGAAAAAACATACACAGGTAAAAATATCACTTGAAAAGGTAACTTATACAGTAAAGGTAGCAGATCAATCATGTATAAAGTGAATACCAAGGTTAAAAGACAAAGTAAAATTAACTAAAAATAATTAAGGAAAACACAAAAAGATATAAAATGTGCCATTAAAAATATAAAACAAGGGCAGGAAATGTAAAGCTTTGGAATGTCTTCAAATTTAAGTTGCTATCATGTTAAAAGAGACTACTGTATACATGATATTCAAAGTGATCCTCATGGTAACCACAAAGAAAAAACATAACAATAAACATACAAAAGAAAACGAGAAAGGACTCTAAACAAAACACTAAAGAAAGTCAGAAAGGAATAGAGAAGAAATATAAAATCAGCCAGAAAACAATTAACAAAGTAGCAATAAATACATACTTATCAATAATTACTTTAAATGTAAATGAACTAAATTCAGCAATCAAAAGACACAAGAGTGGCCCTATCTGGTGTGGCTCAGTAGATTGAGTGCCAGCCTGCAACCCAAAGGGTCACCAGTTCGATTCCCAGTCAGGACAGAGGCCTGGAATGCAGGCCAGGTCCCCAGTAGGGTGGGGTGTGAGAAGCAACCACACACTGATGTTTCTCTCTCTCTCTTTCTCCCCCCCCTAAAAATAAATAAATAAAATCTTAAAAAAAGAAACAAGAACGTGAAAGAGATTCATGTCAGAAGTGAGGACACAGACTGAATGTGAAAGGATGGAACAAAATATTTCATGCAAACAGAAACAAACATAAAGCTGGTGTTGCTATACACAGACAAAATAGACTTTAAAACAAAGACTATAATAAGCAGAACATTATTTAATGATAAAGAAGTCAATTCAGCAAGAGGATATAACACTGATAAATATATATGCATCTGATATAGGAGCACTGAAATATAAAAGCAAACATTAATGGACCTAAAGGGAGAAATTGAAAGCAATACAATAATAGTAGGGTACTTGAACACCCCATTTAGAGCAATGGATAGATCATCTACCTAGACAAAAAAATCAATAAGGAAACATTGGCCATAAATGACACATTAGACCAGAGAGATGTAATGTAACAGGGTGCAGCCAAGACGGGGGCCCCAAAGAGGGATCAAGGACCCCCTCCATGCTGCACACCCCTCCCCCTGACACAGTGTTACTGGGAGGCAACTCCCCCTGGTTACAGAGCCTGCCTGAGATGATTGGCTCCACTCCATAGGGCCACGCCTTCCCAGACTCACTATGGCAACTGAGTATGGGAATCCTGGGGGGTGTGGCCAACTGTGGGAGGAGCCAAAAATAGAGCTGCAGAGGAAGACAGTGGGAGTATAAAAGGGGGGCCGTGGCAGCCATTTGGAGGGAGAACCACGCGGACTTGGAAGAGTGCAGATCCCCTTGCAGCATTGCAAGGAGTGGATAGACAAGGCTTGGCGAGACTGCAGACCCCCACACCTCTGGTGGAGGAAAAAAGAGGCTTTGCCTGGAGGGCAACACAGCTGACGGTGCCAGCGACCTGGAGACACAGACGTGTGCTGCTTTTCCAGACTTAGGGTAGCTTGGATAAGGGCAGGGGGAGAAGGAAGCACTGTGGGCATCAGTAGTTGGCCTAAAGGACTTTGCTAGTTTAAGGGGACATGGGGTCATTTATTTAAGTTTGTACAGCCTTAAATAAATGTTTCCTTTCCTTATCACTAATCTCTGCCATTGAGAGATGTCTTTCCTCTGGCGGCAGACAGACGAGCCCAGTAGGTGGTCTGGATGGTATTAGTATAACATCCTCCGGAGTCCGGGCCACTGTGTGTGTGTGTGTGTGTGTGTGTGTGTGTGTGTGTGACTGTTCTGTAACAATAACACATATATTCAGAATATTCCACCCAAAAGTAGCAGAACATACATTCTTCTCAAGTGCATATTTTCTCCAATATAAATCATATTAGGCCACAAAAAGCCTCAATAAATTCAAGACTGAAATCATATCAAACATCGTTCTAATGACAATGGTATGAAACTTATAAATGAATTACAAGAAGATAACTGAGAAAAACCACAAAAACCTGGATATTAAATAGCATGCTAAGAAACAACCAATGTATCATCCAAAAAATCAAAGATGAAATAAAAAATACTTAGAGACAAATGAAAACAGAAATATGGCATATCGAAATCTATGGGAAAGAGCAAAAGCAGTTCTAAGTGGGAAGTTCATAATATAGGCCTAACTCAAGAAACAAGAAAAATGTCAAATAAACTAACTTTACACCTAAAGAAACTAAAAGAAGAAAAAAAGGAGCCCAAAGTTAGTAGAAGTAAGGAAATAATAAAGATCAGAGAGAAAATAAAAAAAATGGAGACCAAAAAAAAACCCCCAAAATAAAAAAAACTAAGATTGGTTATCTGAAAAAATAGACAGGATGAACAAAACTTTAGCTACACTGACCAAGAAAAAAAAAAGGTTCAAATAAATCTGAAATGTAGGAGAAGTTGTTACAACTGATACCACAGAAATACAAAGGATAATAGACTACTATTAACTATAATATACCAACAAATTGGCAACCTAGAAGAAATGAATGAATTCCTAGAAATGCACCATCTTCCAAGACTGAATCATAAAGAAAAAGAAACCCTGAACAGACCAATTATTAGTAAAGAAACTGAATCAATAACCAAAACATTCCAATAAATAAAAGCCCAGGACCACATGGTTTCACTGATGAATTCTTCCAAAGGTTCAAGATTTAATAACTATCCCTCTCAAACTCTTCTAAAAAACAGAAAAGAAAGGAACTCTTCCAAAAACATTTTACAAGGCTAGCATTATCTACACCAAAACCAGACAAGGACACCACAAAAAAAAGAAAAGTACAGGTCAACATCCTTGATGAACCTGGATGCAAAATCCTCAACAAAATATCAGCCAACTGAATTCAACAATACAAATCGCACACCACAATAAAGTGGGACTTATTCATGGTATGTAAGGATGGTTCAACATCCATAAATCAATCAATATGCACCACATTAACAAAATGAAAAATAAAAATCACATAATCATCTCAATAAATGCAGAAAAAGAACTTCACAAATTTCAACATCCACTTATGATAAAAACTCTCAACAAAGTGAATACACAGGAAAAGTATCTCAATGTAATAAAGGTTATATATGAAAAACATATAGCAAATATATTCAATGGTGATAAGCTGAAAACTTTTCCTCTAAGATAGGACAAGACAAGGATGCCCACTTTCACCATTTTTATTCAACGTAGTATATAGAAAGTCCCAGCCCCAGCAATTAGACAAGAAAAAGAAATAAAAGGCATACAAATCAGAAAGGAAGAACTAAAACTGTACTTGCAGATGACATAATACTATATATAAAAAAAACCCTAAAGACTCCAGCAAAAAACTGTTATAACTAGTAACCAAATTCAGTAAAGTGGCAGTTGATTTTATAATCAACATACAAAATATGTGGCATTTCCACACATTGGTAACAAACTACTAGAAAGATAAATTAAGAAAACAATCCCATTTACAACTGCATCAAAAAGAATAAAATACCTACAAATAAATTTAACCAAAGAGATGAAAGACCTGTACAATGAATATATAAGGACATTGATGAAAGTAACTGAAGACACAAATAAATGGATTTGAAAAATTAATGTCATTAAAATGTCAATAGTACCCAAAGCAATCTGCGGATTCAATGGAATCCCTATCAAAATTCCAATGGCATATCTCACAGAACTAGTACAAATAATTCTAAAATTTGTAAGAAGTACAAAACACTCTGAATAGCCGAAGCAATCTATGAAATTTGAATAAACCTGGAGGTATCGTGCTCCCTGATTTCAAACTACATTACAAAATTATAGTAATCAAAACAGTATGTGCTATTGGCACATACACAGACAGACCAATGGAGAATTGAGATCCCAGAAATAAAACTCATATATACGTATGTGTGTATATATATATACACAATTAATTTATGACAAAAGAGCCAAGAACATAGAATAAAGAATGAACAGTCTATTTAATAAATTGTGTTGAGGAAACAGGACAGCCATATGCAAATAATGAAGCTAGACAACTGTTTTACACCATACACAAAAATTAAGTCTAAATGGATTAAAGACTTGAATGTAAGACCTGAAACCATAAAATTCATAGAAGAAAACATAGGCAGTAATCTCCTTGACATTGGTCTTAGAAATGTTTTTGTGGCTCTCCAAACATAAGGGAAAAAGTGAAAATAAACAAAGAAAACTACATCAAACTAAAAAGTTTTACACAGTGAAGAAACCAATATTAAAAAGAAAAGGCAACTCACTGAATGGTAGAAAATATTTGCAAATCATATATCTGATAAGAGGTTAATATACAAAATATACTAAAAACTCACACCCCTCAACAACAAAAATCAAACTACCCAATAAAAAAATGGGCAGAAGATGTGAACAGACATTTTTCCAAAGACATATAGATAGCCAACGGGCACAGGAAAACATGCTCAACATCACTAATTATTAGGGAGATACAAATCAAAACCATAATGAGGTATCATACCTATCAGAATGACTATTATCAAAAAGGTAAGAAATAACCAGTGTCAGAGTATGAATAAAAAGGTTAAACCTCGTCTGCTGTTGATGAGACTATAAATTGGTGTAGCCTCTGTGGGCAACAGCATGGGGATTCCTCAAAGAATTAAGAATAAAACTATCATATTACCCTGCTATTCCACTTCTGCATACTTAGCCTAAGAATATGAAAACACTCATTTGAAAAGATGTATGCACCACTATGCTTACTGCAGCACAGCCAAGATTTGGAAACAACCAAGTGTCCATGAATGGATAAATGAAGAAAGATGTCACATACATTGAATCCCACTGAGCCATAAAAAGAAATGAGACCTTGCCATTGGTGATACTATGAATGTATAATGAATATATACTTGAGGGATACTATGAATATATACTTGAGGGTATAATGTAAGTGAAATAATTCAGGAAGAGAAAGACAAATACCATATGGTTTCACTCATAAGTGAAATCTTTTAAAAAACCAACAATAAATAAACAAAAACAAACTCATTGTTATAGAAAACCAACCAGTGGTTGCTGAGGGGAAACAGGCCGGGAGGTGAGTAAAAAGTGGAAAGGGGTAAATTGTATGGTGATGACAGTAACTAGACTTTTGGAGGTGACCACTTACAGTGTCTACAGATGTCAAAATACACAGTTGTGCACCTGGAACTTACAAAATAGAGAAAAAGATTTAAACAGCAAAACAAAGAAAATTTCAGATGAAAAAAGAACATGTATTAGGACATGTAGTTGAGAATAAAGCTGTGTACTCAGATACAGTCTAAGAGACATGCTTGACTAAAGCAAAAGAAAATGCTTGGTACCATGAGGCCAGATTGTGGAAAATCTTTGAAATCCTAGAGAGAACAAGAAATAATGTAGGAACAATTAGGAATTCAATGAAGAAATGATTTAGAGTCTGGCCAAGGTAATTCATGTACCAAAAAATTCAACTCTAACTATCCACTAAATAACATCTGAACAATGTAATTAATTATATAATTTTATAATATACATTATATAATTATATAAATTATAAATAATTGAAAACAAGACACTCGCTTCTTAAGCCTATTTAATAGAGTACATAAAAGCACACTAAAATTTCTGCCAAAAAGAAAAAATAGCTTTTTATTGGATTTCCAGCCAAGACGGAGGTGTAGGTAGATACACTTTTCCTCCTCGCACAACCAAATGAAGGACAACAACAAATTTAAAAATGAAAAGAAATCAGAATTGCCACAAAGTCAAACTGTATGGAAGTCTGACAACCAAGGAGTTAAAGACGACACATTCATCC
>PVKM010052568.1:0-10211 GCA_004027735.1 Carollia perspicillata
ATGTGAGAAACATCGGTCGGTAGCCCCCCATAACATGTTCTAACAGAGGACAGAACCTACAACCTAGGTATGTGTCCTGACAGGGAATCAAACCTGCAACCTTTGGTGTATGGGACAGTGCTGCAACCAACTGAACCATCGGGCCAGGGCCAACTAGTGCCTTTAAAAAAACAACAAAATGTCAAGCAGTTTCCACTCTATCTTCAACACTCAGACAATGAGAAACACCAGTGTTCAAGATCCACTGTGGCTAAGCTACCATTAATTCAGATTCTCCTGAACAGGAAGGTGTGACAAGGACAAAGGACTCAAAGGCTGGAATGGAAACTCCACGACAGTAGAGGTTTTATCCTTTTACTTTGTTTACTGACTTATTTCTAGCCCCGAGAACACAACCGGAACACAGTAGATGCTCAATTAACACTGAAAAATATTGATGAAAGGCTGTCCTGAAAGGTCCTTTCAGTCCTCCCAAAGTTGGGAGCAACCAACACAAAGAACAACTGGCAAGACTGGTGGTGCTTCTACTTAACTCACCAAACTCTCCTTTCTCCTTTAAGCCTGTATTTCCACAGCCCCTTATAATTTAGAACATACCCTCTAGCACGATTATGAAAAAGGAACAGAGTTTACACTTCTCTAGACTGGGAGACACAGCCCCCATCTACCAGGATGTCACTAGAATCTACATGGAGGTATTGTGTGGTGGGCACTGCCTGTGACCACTCACAGTGTACTCAATCATTAGCGAGGGCATCAGGGCATTCTGCACACACTTGGATCACTGTAACATGCTAAAGCAGAAACAAACCCGTGCGTCTCTCTGCAAACCTAGTGAGAAGACTGACCTTATTTTATATCTTTTGCAAATATTTTTAATGTCTGGATTAAGGAAGACAGCTGGATTCTCCTACCTAATCTCTGCATTCAGTTGGTTGCACATCGTATAGCCTTTGGAAAGCTCCATTGCATACTTGCTACACAAGTAATGTATTAGTATTGTTAGGAAAATAGTTTTGAATCCTAAAAGAGCCTCAGGGGCCCCAGGACCATCCTTCAAGACACTGTTGTAAAAAATACGCACCGTGAGAGCCTTAACATTGAGAGACATTCAGAAGGGATTCTCAAACAAGGGAATGGAGTTTAAATAGACAGAGAGAGGAAAACATTACTGATTACATGTAGCTACACTTCACAGAAGCCAAAACATTTCATCAGCATACCTGTTACTTCAAATGTCGCTTACTCTTTGTACTTCATGGTATTTCAACAAGAAATAATTGCTATTTGAAGGAAAGAAAAGCCAATGTTCCTCTCTGACAACGCAGACCCCAGAATGAAAACCACGTACTGTAAGTCCTTCCAGTTCCTATATAAACGTCGATGGTTAATGCACATTTACTTTTCAGACCATCACTTATAAGTGACATTCTAATTATAAGACCCATAAGTCACCTTTCTCCCGCCTTTTCTTCCCTTGCACAACTTTCTGCTGACTGTCATTCAAATACTATTTAACAGGACAAAAGAACAATTTCCAATTACCAATCAGTTCCAAACTGCTGCACAGTTAAATCTTTCTGTCTGCATGTTTCTACAAATAGCAGCGAAATGGTTATCTACAAATCAACTCACCCCCAGGGGAGTCCAACCTTTTGGCATCTCTGGGCCACACTAGAAGAAGAGTTGTCTTGGGCCACACATTAAATACATTGCTACACGTAATCACACACACAAAAAAACCCTCATGTTTTAGGTAAATTTATGACTCTGTGCTGGGCTGCATTCATAGCCATCCTGGGCTGCAGGCAGCCTGCCAGTTGGACACCCCTGCATCCCTGCTAAACGTACTCAATATCTGGTCCTTAGCTAGGTTCAGATGATTTCTATACACTACTAACAATTCCTAATGAAGTAAAACAGCTGTATTCTTTTAAGCATGGTCAAGAATAATAATTATTTACAAATAATCACCTCACATCATTTTTCTCATACTTAAGAAAATACATGATTTCAAATTTTCCCTCCCACAAGCAAGCAAAAACAGATTTGTTACAGTGCCTGTTTTTAGGAAGATATTTGGCTTTTCTGTTTTATTTAAAGTCACACTTATCTTAGGGAACCTTGAAAGAGTGTTATTAACTAGAATGGCCACCCTCTACTCAACAACGCAAGTTCTGTGACTTTGGGCAAATTACTCAATTTGTGTCCACTTTCCTCAGCTTTTAAGAGGAAGATAATAACAGTATCTGCTTCATAAGTGAATGACACAATTAAATGAGATAATGAATAAATGAGTGAAGCACTAAAAAAAAATGCATTTGACACATAAGACTCCATAAATGTTAACTTGTTTTTATGTATTAGTTTTATAATCTAAGAGAGCTTCAAAACAACATAGGAGAAAAAAAATATTAAAAAGAGATGACTGTTCTAGTGTCCTTGCTTCTTAAAATAATTATACCAACTAAGAAAGTGCTGACAGGCCATAGGAAAGTTATCCAAGACATTTTCAAAACTATTAACTCTGTGAAACTAGCAAACAGAAAAGATACTCAAAAGAGCTGTCCTTTAAAAGAGACTGAAGGAATCTTAGAAAATTCAGCATACCTATCCGGAAACAAGAGAATCAATCATGAGTCCAGCTTTGCTATGGGTGCTTTTATGAACGGGATAAGACTATCGCAGTCCAAAGACAGTTTATTCTTACGTATCTACAAGCACCATCTACACTGTAAGATGGGCAGTAAAGTTGAAGGTATATAACTATTCTCACTTAGTCTAGCAGCATACTCTGAGAGAAATGAAGCTTAAAGCCCAAAAGAAAAAAAATAATCCTTACAACCAGGGTTTAACCTTATCCAAAAAGGTTTAGCTCTTGGGTATATCAGAAAAAGATTAATCTTTGGTACATAAACTCAGATGCATATGAGAATTATAGCTACTATTTACCAAGCACTTACCATCTTCCAGGCATTATTCCAAGTTTTTTTATATGGATTAATTAATCTTCAACATGGCATGAGACAGGAATTTTATTGTTCCCACCTCATGTTCAAGGAACTCAGGCACAGAGAAATTCACCTTCCCAACTGTCAAGTTAACAGTGGCTAGTCAAAAACAGTGTGACTCCTAAGCCCAAGTTTTTAAATACTAGGCAAGGAAGAGCGCTGAACAAATATGTACCATATACTTACATGAGGTCTATCCAGAAAAAGTCCAGCCATTGTTAACACAACGAGAACCGTTTGTACAATATCGATATAACCTGGCAGCCAAGGAGAGTGGACTGGAATGTGCATGTGTGAACAATGATGACTTCACTGTACTAGTCTGTGGGGGTGGTGAGACGCTGTTGAGTGAGCATGTGTCCTGTGTGGCCATGGCATTCAAAATGACTGAGCAATTAGAGCAACAAATCTGCATCAAACTTTGTTTTAAGCTTGAACATTCACATTCCTCCTTGGAAAACCATTCAGACAATTCAGAAGGCCACAGCTATGGGCAACTGGTGACTGACAGCTTCATCATGACTATGCACCTGCTCACACATCACGTCTTGTGCAGAGTTTTGGGGGGAAACAATCAAATCACCCAGGTGAATCAGCTCCCATGCAGCCCAGATTTGGCACCCTGTGACCTCTGGCTTTTCCTAAAACTAAAATCACCTTTGAAAGGGAAGAGACTTCAGACTATAGGTAAAATTCAGGAAAATATAAAAGAGCACCTGGTGGAGATTAGGAGAACTGTGTGAGGTCCCAAGATGCCTACTTTGAAAGGAACTGAGGCATCATTGTCCTATGTACAATGTTTTTGTATGTTGTATCTTCTTCAATAAGTTTCTCTATTTTTTCATATTACATGGCTGGATACCTTCTAGACAGATCTTGTATACTCTCTGTGAGGGTACTGAGATGCAGGTAGAGGGCTGTTATGTATATTGAAATTATTGACAACAAGAATGCATGGAGTTGTGTAATTAAACAATTTTATAATATCATAAAGTTAGTCACACCTCTTGTGGGCTTTCTGTGGAATTCTATTTGATTACCACCTGGTACACAAATATGGCTGTGTCATCCTCTCTTAGTTAATTCATAACACTGAAAAATTCTCAACAATAAGAAGGAAGTGTTGAAAGTTCAGAATGGAGATAAGATAAAAATAGAGACTGATCATTCACAGTAATATTATCCCAACCTTGGCCACCTCTTACAGATTGGCCATACATAAGCTAGTATAATTTTCATTAATATATTTTTCTTATAATTTTATTTCTTACCCATTAAACAAGTTTTTTTCCATCTTCTTCCATATTATTCCACAGTCATGGATTAGGTTTCCTCTTCTCTATTACCTATGGAGAAAAACAATCTGTAAGGTGGGCAAGAGAAAAGTGATTTCATGAATTTTACTTATAAATTCAAAAAAGGATCCGTATATTAAAATGTAATTTAATGAATTCCACACAAGTACTCAAAATTAATGCATAAGAATGAAAAAAGCTATGATCTTTTTTCAGCTCAGGGCAATCAAAGATTCAGTCACTAATGAACAGGCTGATTGATAAGTGGAAGTAAAGGTTTGTATCCTGAAAAATAGACCTCTAATAAGCATTTGCTTTAGGTTTTAGAGATTATACATTGTCTTTACATATAACCCCAAACTGTCAATAAAACCAAAACCAATTCATGGTAACAAAAATTCTCAGGAGTCATAAGCTAAAATTATTTGTGCATAAGTGAAATATGCAATAATGAAAGATGCCGTGAGGTGACCCCTTTGTGTTAGGTGGGTTAGTGCCTTTTAGGGAAGCAACGTGCTTTTTTAAAAACAGCATACATTCTATACACAAGGACATCAGATGAGTCAAAGATATCTAGAGCATATGATTTGGAAAACTTACATGTGTAATCATTTTTAGGCTTCTGACACTTTATTCAGAAAGCAAGACTCAAAAAGCTTGAAATTAGTACACTGCCAGCCTATTTTGTCATCCTATAACTAACATAAGAATTCCTCCTGGAAGGAAGTTTTCTTTGTGAAAATATGTTCCCTCAATATGGGTCACCCCACCTCTCACGTCCAGCCCCTTGAGGTGAATGAATCCCTGCAGAATGGCTGTCAAGAGCCAAGAATGGCTGTCAAAAGACAAGGGAAAGAAATTGTTACTTTATCTCTGAAAGGAACAGAGGAAAGGAAAGGAAAAGAGGAGATGAGCCAGGATAATGGAGCAAAGCTGGGATTAGACAGGGCGAAGTTCTCGGGTCAAGGGAGGCCCGAAAACATTTTGAGAATGGGGATGCCTTACTAGGGGAGTTGCATTAACGCAATGTAAGGCTCACCCACCTCTGTTTCGTCTCCTTTCTCCGGTTAGGTGTACCAGATCCACAAATGTCCTGTGTGAGTTAGGGTCTTTCTAAAAATCAGAGGAAGAACCCAGTTTCACATTTGAGTGCACCACAGTGCACATCAGATGTGCAAGGTAAGAAAATAGGGCTTAGGAGACAGAATTAACTGCTAGAAGATAAAACTCAGGGAATGCACAAATATTTTTAGAAAGAGCTTAACCATTTCCACACTTTCTAGGATACAGATTTGAGGCAATCCTATCCAGGAGGCTAAGCCAACAGTATGTGGATGGGATTTTTATATCCTCAAAATTCCCCTCTTTCCTACCCAAATAATCCTACTTTCTTTTTTTTTTATTTAATTTTTAAAAGATTTTATTTATTTATCTTTAGAGGGGAAGGGAAGGAGGGAGAGATATATCAATGTATGGTTGCCTCCTGTGCATCCCCTGATGGGAACTGGCCTGCAACCCAGGCATGTGCCCTGACTGGGAATGGAACCACGGTTGTTTGGTTCACAGGCCCGTGCTCAATCCACTGAGCTACACCAGCCAGGGCCAAATAATCCTACTTTCAATATAAGAACGCCAAAAGATTAAAAGTTAATTTATTAAACATTTAAATCCAAGTTATTTTTTAACTTCCACTTGAGGATATATTCATTGATTTCAGAGAGAGAGAAGGAGGGAAACATGATGTGCGAGAGAAACATCAGTCGGTTGCCTCTGGTTCACGTCCTGACCAGAGATCACCTGCAATAAGTAAACGTACAATTTTGTGTTGAGCCACATTCACGGCCATCCCGGGCTGCCCACAGCCTATGGCTGCAGGTTGGACACCCCTGCAATGGTCTTTGACGTAAGGTCCCCACAAGCATACTCAAGCTATCTATTAATGAAATTTGCTGAACTGTTAGGCTTTCTGGTGTCAAGCAAGGCAAGATGTAGATAGTAACAGAGACCAGTTACCATCAGGGTATCCACTTTCTAGCACAGACTGTAGGCAAGTTACTTAACTTTCTTAAGCCTGTTTTCTCATCTACGTCATAGCACTGGTGTAAGGTTAAATGTGAATATTGGTAAAATGCTAGTACACTGCCTGGCACATAGCTGATGATCCTCTATCTTTTTACCTTTAGTATCACTCCGAGTAGTTAATAATGCAAAAGAAACATAATATTTTACATTTCAACGCAACAAAAGATGCAAGAGCTGCTGACTCTACTGTTCTAAGATTCTAAATTATTAGTTTACCATGGATTTTACCCATTAACAGCTCTGAATAATGATTTCAGTTCAAATTCAGGACCTCTGCACAGAATTTGCAAAACAGACAGATTTATGGTTTTCTGTGAAACACAAAGGGTGCTAAATTTGCATTTATACCCTCTGACTGTGGTTAAGAATAACCTAGTGGTAAAATCTAAGTTCACTCACCGAATAAATTTCCTTCCTTCCTACCTTCCTTCTTTCTTTCTTTTCTTTCTGTCTCTCTCTATCCCCTCCCTCCTTCTCCTTTCATTCTTTTAATCCTCACCTGAGGATATGTTTATCAATTTTTAGAGAGAGAGGACGGGAGAGAGAGGGAGAGAAACACTGATGTGACAGAGAAACATTGATTGGTTGCCTCTCACATGCCCCCCTACCAGGGGTCACACCCATAACCTAGGTACGCGCCCTGACTGGGGACTGAATCTGAAACCTTTTGGTGCACAGGACCACGCTTAACCAAGTGAGCCATCTGGACACAGCTGGATTGATTTCTTATAAGCTGTTCATTAAAATGTTTTTTTTTTCACCATTAAGCATGGGTTTATGAAGCTGTTATATAGTACATGCAAAATGACAACCTGGACTGTGAGCTCCCTGGACTTGGAGACAAAGTTGTTTCTCATTCATTTTTGTGTCCCATTGTCTTTATATTGTTGTTTGAATCAATCACTGATAGACGACCCCCTCTTTTAAATTTAAGTTTATCAAGACTAGGCAGGAAAATTGTACTAAGGGAGAAATTTGGTCCACAAGACAAACATGACGCACTTTTTTTTTTTTTGTAAAAGAAAACTGAGGCCCAGCAAAGTTAAGGGATTTGCTGGAGGTTCCAGTACTGCTTCAGGGAGAAACCAGGCTAATCTTGGTGTCTCCTCAAATCCTGAGCCATTTCACAAAGGGATTCAGTTTGTTCATGTGTTTCTAAAGACAAGGTATTTTGATGCTCAAAGAAAACCCAGTAATATTAGAGGGCCTTTGAGGTTTTTTTCCTCAAAAAAATCCCAGGATGGGTGGGTAGGGGTGGGCAAGGCAGAAGACTCCAGACCAGCTTCTGAAGGGAGTGCTTCTGCTACCGCCGGAAGTCACCAGCACCTGTCAGCTGGTCAGCTTTCCTAGAAGTCTGCAACGGGACCCAGACATTCATATGTTTAACAGGTGCCCTAGGAGATCCTTGCCATCAACAAAATTTGGTAAATAAAAATCTAACCTGTCACTAAGCATAAGGCCTTTAGAAAGTCAATCAACTCCGAAAAGAACTAAAACAGTTATTTTACTGGATTGTGTTCTCACTGTACACAGAAAGGTTTTTTCCTTCAGTGGAAAGGCTTTTTAATGAGGGCAATGGTTGCTGTTTTTAAAAAATACCCTAACCACTGTGTTCACTTCTGGTGAAACAATCCCAGTCATCAGAAATGGCCTGTGCTTTCACTTTCCAGCCTGGAATGGAACGGCCTTCCTGAAACATCCCCAGGTGTACTCGCACGAGCACATGTGCACACACACACCATTTCTCTTAAGGTCAAAAGTTTCCTTTCCTAGCTGTAGTACAGATCTCTTTTTTGTTTTGTTTTAATCATCTGACATTTATATAAGGCTGTTAATATGTGCCTGTTTTTTTATAAAACAAGAAGCTTTAAAAATAAATACATACATTTAAGTTCATCACAAAGTTTACTTCTTAGGTCATATGCTTTCTAACATTTATGATGTCTTTTATATTAAAAACTTCACATGGCATTTACTACTGTAAATTGTAACTTTTATCATCTTTTCAAAGACACATTCTTGTATTAGAACAAAATTTCCCATTCTCTCTTGGCCCTCTTAAATCAGAGCAGTTGGGATCAATACAATAAATGCTGTGGAAGAGATCCGGAGTCTCAGACTGAAAGAGAGCCAAGCCCCACATTAGGAACCTTCTTCCCTCAACGTCTCTGAAATGGTTAGGATCCAAAAGGCTTTAGGAATCTACCTGCCTTGTTGATTGCCTTTCACATCTAATAAGAGGTGAAATGGGTCTGTTAATTTGTAAGTAGGGGAAGAACATGGGAGAGTAAAAAAGCCTTAGGTTTAGGACCCGAAGGCTTGGGTTTAAGCCCAGGTTACTCACTTTACTGGCAATGCGAACTTGGGCAGCGCACTCGTGTCAGGTCCTCCACATCTTCACCTATGAATGGACGTAACACCGACTCTCACTCCCTTTCAAGGGTGCTGTGTGAAGATGGAATAAGAAAACCTGTGCCTAAGTGCATGAGACACTGACAAGAGCTGCACATGGGCTAGCCATTCTTTTGCTACCAAGAAGAGCAAAGACGTGAGATCTTTATTCTGGTGAGAAGAGGCATTGATTTTGAACATTCCAGGAGGATGAGTGGCGTGCTGGGATAAAAGAGCCTGATCGTTCAGGTACAGCTCAGGAATCCTAAAATGTGTTTGGTGTCTGGGTCTGTATTTTAGTTAAATAACATGCTAGTCTTAACTAACAGCTTAATAAGGATTAAAGGGCATAAGATCTTAGCCAGATTGGGAATTCCTTCTCACAAAAAAATAAAATGAGCTAAAAGTAACAGCATAATATACTTGCATTCTCCCCAGTCATCCAAGATAAATGTATGCAAACAAAAGCAATACCAAATCCCATTCAGTTTGCAGAGCCACAATGTTAGCCACAAAATGACTTTCCATATAGCACACACCAGAGTCGCTATTTCCTCACTGTGCTTAAATTTAATCCTGCTTTTTTGTACTCCCCACATATAATATTATTAATTGGTAAAGTTCAGTCTGCCAGCATACATTCAAACCATTTTTAAAACATTAATTCTATCATTACAAAGCACATTTATAAATACTGTACAACAATTTTGTCAGCAGTGTGGCAATTTTTCTTGGAAGAGGGCATTTATGAACATTTATTATACTCCTACTAGATACCATGCTGTGTCAGTTAATTCTTGCAATGAAGTAAGTATCAGTGGCACTTTACGAATGAAAAATGAATACTCGGATTTGTTACTAAATGACTAGCAAAGGATCACTCAGCAAGAAAACAGCAGAGCCTAGACCCGAAATAACTGCTTTGAGTTAGCGCAATTCCAGTTATCAGTGTGAAAAAACGTGAGGTTCAGTTAAGCTTTGTGCCATGGTAAAACTCAGTTGGCAGATGGCAATATCCTGAGACACTTAACCTGCCTTGTTGAGAAGTTACTGAGCTGTAAATTTACACTCCTCCTAAAGAAACAGTTTCTAACTTTAAAATTTAAACACAAAGACTTTTTACAGCAGGTTGTTTTCAGAGAAAACACTGCGAAGGAAACATTAATTCACTAACTAGATTTAATAACTTTTATAAATATCTCTTGAAGATCATATCCAAAGAAGTGTCAAAATTACTTGCCTTACAAACATGAAAATATTTTAAATAAGAATTTTTAAATATATTAGAAAAATGCTTCCTATAACCACAGCTCTTTTAAAAATTAAAGTTAACTCTAATCTACATATCACCATTCACTATACTACAAATACAAGTGATATTATTGGTTTTCCCTGAAAATTCCATTAAAAAACTAAAATTTAGAAGGGCTCC
>PVKM010052569.1:0-10215 GCA_004027735.1 Carollia perspicillata
GCTATGCCTAGAATGATGACTGGGTGCCCTGCTCCTAATGATCTGGGAGTGGCACCCCAACAATCCCTCTGCCCCACTGCCACCTGTGGCTGCCTCAACATCTTTCTAAATCTCGGGGAGCGTAGGAAGGCTACCCGAACCCCAACCTTTTCCATCTGCTTCTCCAAGGAGTCCAGGGGGTGAGCCCGGGACAACAGCTGCTTCAGGCGGCCCAGCTCCCGCTCCTTCTCCTCGCAATCCTGCTGCTGCTGCTGCCGCTCCTGCTTCAGAGAAGTGATCTGGGCTTCGTAGCTGCTGATGGAGTCTGGCAGGGCAGGAGGGCAGAGGAGGAGGGTCAGTGCACTGGCTCCACCTGTGGGCGAGTATGGGGCTCTCCAACACTGACGCACTCTGTGAGGCAATTTACCACAGAGGAGGACCGGGGCTTTGTGGAGAGATGGCCCTGGCCAATCAGTCAGCCTCTCTCCATCAGTGTCTTCAGCTGCAAAATGGGGACAGTATGACTGCCTCACTGGGTTGTTACAGGATCAAAGGAAATGACATCTGGAAGGTGTTCAGCCCTCCTCCTGAAGATATATGGTCTCTATTCCATATATATACCAATAACAATATATACATATATATCAATTGATATATGTCAATATATATCAATATACACCAAGGCCAATCAACATCTAATAATAGTAATACTTTTTTTTTTATGTGCACGGTTATTTTAACAGGTTCTAACATTAGAAGTAAAGGTTCTGCCAAATCAGAACAGTTCAGCCAACAGCCAGGTAGCAAAACTTTATCAGGAAAACAAACAAGAATATGAGAAAAGAGTTTCAGCCATTGTTGAACAAAGCCGGAGTGACCCGTAATAGACCACTGATGTGTTCTCTTCTTCATCACTGTTGTGTGTAATCTACCCTCAGGAGAAAGGCTAATACGTTTTAAGTGCCACAGGTTTTAAGGATTCTGCAGGAAAAAAAGAATGTTGTTTAGAATCTACAAAAGCTTCTGTTTCTAGATTAATGTACTTTTTATTGCATGATGTGAACTAAGTTATTGCCTACCTAAGTTGCATGATATACTAAGTTATTGCCTACCTAAGTTTATAATATTGCCTACCTGTTTAAAAAAAAAAAAAGGGTTCTGCTGCCCAACTGCCTGGATTCACATCTGTTGCTTTCTAGCTATACGACCCTGAGCAAATTACCGAATGACCCCGGGCCACGGGGCTTCCTCTGTAAAATGGAGCTAGATAATAGCTCCCCCCTCACTGGGATTGTTATGACTACTCATAGAGCATTCAGCTCAGTGCCTGGCATATGGTATATGTTAGCCATTATTATTATCGCTGTCATGATGATGATTTGGGACAATTTCTCTTATAAGGACAGGAAATTTCCTTTAAACTGTTTGTAAGTATTTAAAAAGTGGCCCTACTTAAAGAACAAATATTAAGTAGATAACAGAGTAAATCATAGGAGGAGACAATCATGTCAGGTCGTATATGGAAGGGAGGCGTCATGTTGGTGGAAAGGGTACTGATTGAAATACAGGCCCAGGAGTCTGGAGGCAGGAGCAGGTGTCTGAAAGGGAAATGATGTGGTGGGATGGGAATTTGAGAAAGTTTATTCTGGAAGCCAATGTCAAAGCCCAATTACGGAAGGAGACCTGTGAGAAGTCCAGGGGAGTTGTCCAGAGCTTCACTATAGCAGTGGCAGTGGAACCACAGGGGTGGAAGCTATTTTAGAGACTTTGGCTTCCGACTAAAGGAGAAGGCGAAAACAGGAAAAGAAGCTAGGGGATCTGGGGAGAGGGATGGTGTTGCATCAAAAGTACATACAGAGAATATAAGGAAGGGAAGGAAGTCAGTGCGTGTGTGTGATGGGGTGGGATGTGGGGGGGCAGGTGTAGGGGTGCTTGGGAAAGGAAGGAAACCAGAGGATAAGACTCACACAGACCGAGCCCAGGGCTGAGTCTGAAGCCCAGAGGCTCAAGTGAAGGTGCTTCAGGGAACTGAGAAGTTGCTCATCTTCAGGGTTGATCAGTCATCAGTGAGGGACAAGAAATGACAGGGGGCAAGGGAACAAAAGGTAGAAGCTCAGAGCCAGACTTAGTTGGAACTGACACGGCTGCTGCTAGCACAGGCAGCATCCCTGTGCAAATTGGAAAAAGGTGTCCCCCTCCAAAATGAATGAAAAGGGTGTTCTGTCCTTTGCGTCCATAGGCCTGTCCTGGGTTAGGGAGCCCTGCTAACTTACCCAGTAGCTTATCTGTCCCCTTGACCCTTTTCTGGTCATGCACTCCCCTCTATGGGGCTGATGGGGAGTCTGGGAAGAGACCCTGCCTCACCTTTCAGGATGGCCTGCAGGGAAGCCACCTCCTCTTGGCATTGCCGCTGCACCGCAGCCACAGCCTCGGCCTTCGTGCTCTCGCTCACCTCGGCCACAGCCTTCATGGTCTCCATTTCTGCCAGGGCGCCTGCCAGCTCAACCCGAAGTCGGCCGAGCTCTGCTGATTCGGCCTCAGCCTTTGCCCCCTCGTGGGGCTGGGGCTCAAGGGCTGTGGGGGACAAGGATCAGCGTCTCTTCCCATCACTCCAGCATCCTCAGTAACCCAGGCTTCAAAATCCGAAAAGTCCTGCAACCTAGTTGTACTGCAGCCGCTGTCCCCGCCCCTTTTCCTGACAAGACCCGCTCACCTGGCCCCACCTCCTTCTCACCTAGCTCTGGCAAGCGTTGCTATGGCCCCGCCTCTTCCCCTCCCTCGGTTCACCCAATCTCCTTTCCTCTGACACGACCCCTCCCTTCCAAAGGTCCCGCCCCTCCACTCGCTAGGTTCCACCGCTCACCTGGCCCTACCCCTTGAATCGCCAGGCCACGCCCCCGCCGGTGGCTCCAGACCCCGCCCCTATCTCCAGTATCCCCTTGCCACCCCCCAGTTTGCCGGCTGCTGAGCTCAGCCTCAGCCCCGCCTCCGCCTTTGCCGCTCCTCTCGTGCACGAACGCGCCCTTACTTACCGGACCCCGGTTGCCGTCGCAGGCCATCCTCGCCCGCGGCCGCCGGCGCAGCTGCCGCCATCGCCTCCGCGCAAACGGCGGGGTCCCCTACTCCCTGGTGACCGCGCTCACCGCTTCCGGGTCCGCTCGGCTGTTTCCGGATCCGCTCGGCTGTTTCCGGATCAGCGGGGCTTGAGGCTGAGGCCGAAGTTGGCGGACGGGTTGCCGAGCCGCGGCCGAAGATATCCGAGGCGACGCTGGGCCCGGCCCCGCCTGTCTTCGTCTTGCTTCCTGGATAGCCCTGTTTAAGCAGGACACTAGTCCTTCAAACCCCTAAGAAGTTCTCTTCATCAAAGGCTTCCTAGTGTCTCCGTGTGACTTTAGAAGCTCTGCTCAAATTAAACTTCCTCAGGGACCCCCGCCGCTCAGAGGACAAAGCTCTCGCCGTCTCTCCCGAGCCCCGGAGCTGAACCCTTGCTCTGCCCCTGGCCGCCGTTTCGCTGGAGCATGGCTCACTTTACAGAGAATTGTGGCCAGGCTTCCCTGCACCTCTGCCCTCGTGGAGCGTCCCTCAGCGCGGGGCTGGGTTGGCTCCACTTTGGGGGTCTGTGTCCCCGCGTAGTCGGTCGTAGAAGTCAGGAACTTACACGTCCCCCACTTTGATATTCAACCATTCACCGCTTCCTGCTTATCCCCTCCCCTTCCCAGTGCCTCTCCAATCCCTCCTCTCCTTCAGTCGCCAACGCCGTAGATTAAGCTCTCCCTCCAGCAGCGGACCAGTATCTCCGTTTGGACGGGAATAGGCAACTCAAATTTAGGTCCAGAGCCTTGATTTCCCTGCTCTCAAACCCGTTTCTCCTTCTGTAAGGTACACTCCAGGAGCCTGGAAGTTCTGTAAACTCTACCTCGAAAGGACTGAGTATTCCAGAATCCGCCCTCTTTTCTTCAACTCCGGTGCTGAAACCCAGCCCGTCCCAACCATCTCGCTCCTGAACTTTCAAAATGTCTCCTAGCTCTTCCCACGTATGGCCTTTTGCTTCCTTGAGTTATTCTCAAAGCAACTAGAATCACTTCTGTAAAACATCGTGTCCCATCCCTGCTTAAAATCTAGTTCAATCCAATTTGAAAATGGGCACAGGACAGGAAAAGACATTTCACTGATGTCACAGATGGCAAATATGCACATGAAAAGATGTTCAACATCATTAGCCATCAGGGACATGCAAAGTAAAACCACAAGGAGATGCCACTTCACACTTACCAGGATGTGCAAGAGATTGATAATACCAAGTGCTGGTAAGTGTATAGAGAAACTGTGTTTCTCATGTATTTCTGATGGAAATATAAAATGGTATAGCTACTCTGGGAAAGAGTATGACAGTTTCTAAGAGAACTAAACATGACATTACTTGAACACACCAAGCTTTAAGACCCCTCAGGTCTCAGCTCAGAAGCCTCCTCAGTGAGGCCTTCCCTGACCACCCTATCCAAAGTAGCCTTCCCCAATCGTCTGTCCACCATTAGATTACATCAGAGACTTTTCACCATCTGAAATTATTGGTTAGCTTGTTTACTATCTGTCTCTCTTTACCTTTCTGTGGCCCCAAAACTTGCATCAAAGTTCCATGAGATCAAGAACCTTGTCCTTCTCGTCCCCTGCTGATTCCCCAGCACCTAGCAGAGTGCCTGAGAATGAATGAATCTGGGGAGTGAATGAACACTTTCCTTACTGCTTTCTCTGGCCTCCCTCCAATTTCCCACCACACTGCAACCAAGGGGAGTTTTTAGAAAGTGCAAACCTGGCCAGGTCAATGCCTGGCTTATAAATCCCCAATAGTTTACTGCCTTTAGTAGCTTCCTGTCCACAGGACTCCCTGTGGATGCGGCAGGGTTTCTTGGGAAGGGGATGAAATGATGACTGTAAATAAAGCTCCAGTCAACTGTCAGGCTTGGGTCTTATCCTGAGGCCTGTGAAGCCACTGAAGTCTGTGGAGCAGGAGAAGCGTATGACTAACGCCCAGGAAGCTCTCTCTCTGTGGAATGTAGGTGGGAAGCAAAAGAGGGAGAAGACAGAGCCCACAGAAGAGGCTGTTGAAATGGTTCTGGTTGGGAAGGGTAGAGTCCAAAAAGAGGAGAAAATTGATTCTAGAAATAGTTAGACTAGAAAATGGACTAGCCTTCTAAACAGTACGTGGGGGAAGATAAAAGAAAGTTTTCTTTAATTCTTCTTAACTTCCTTCCTTCATGCAATGAAACTGAGCAAGCGACTTCTAGATGTCAGTAAACAAGACAGTAAAGATCCCCATTGCCGAGGAGGGACCATTTAAGGGCAGGAGGCACACGAGAAGACTAACAAGCACACTTTGGGATTGGGGAAAATCCCAGGAAGGAAGTAAACAGGGTCAGAGAAAGCCTGTAAGAGGAAGCAACACTTGAACCCAGATGCGATGCGAGGGATGAAAAGGAGCTGTTCAAAGGTGCGGAGCAAGGGCTAGAGTGGTAATGGGGTTGAGGTGGGAGGGTAGCTTAGTGGATTGAATGCAGGCCTGCAAACCAAACAAACGCGGTTCGATTCCCAGTCAGGGCAGCCAGGGCACAGGCCTGGGTTGCAGGCCAGTTCCCAGCAGGGGACGAATGAGAGGCAACCATACATTGATATTTCTCTCCCTCTCTCCTTCCCTTCCCCTCTAAATCATTAAAAATTAAAAAAAAAGACTGCCTGTGAGGCGGCTGGGGAGCTAATGGCTGGGGAGCTAATGGCTGGGGAGCTAATGACAGGATTGGGGAGATGCTGTTGAATGGAAAGCAAAAAAAAAAAAAAGAGTCCCGTTTCGCCCCATTCTTCCCCTGCTAGCTACGCCAGGCTGACCAAAGGGAAGTGGAGGCCCTACCAGATGGAGGGTCCCCTGGGGTTTGCCCCTGAGGCAAACAGGAAGCCACAGCTCAGTGAGGCGACCCTGGGAACAGGCAACTGAGAAAGCAGGTCTCCTGGGTCCCTGGCCCCGTTCCCTGAGTGACTGCAGCAATGAAAGACACAGATACACATATACACAGAGAGAGAGACGGACAGACAGAGAGAGAAACGCAGAAGGAAAAAAAGGAGCAGGAGGAAGAGGGAGAGAGATGGGGGACAGAACAGATTTAAGGGTCAGGACTCCTGGGTTCTAGTACTCATTTTACCACCTGTTTGATGTATGATGTCAGGCAACACCTGGGGCCTCAATTTCTTCATCCCCAAATGGGTTCCTCCCATAACTGAGGAAGGGGCTTTCTGGGGCAAGAACTGGGAGAGAAAGAGGGATTAATCAGTCATTTCTCAGGACTGCGGCAAAGGAGCTACAGTGGCACTCTGGCTTGAGCTCTTAGCCTTTAATTGATGCTGTTTCTCACTAACTGAGGGTCTACTCTGTGCGGGAACTGGGCTCATATGTTATACATCTATTGTCCCGTTTAATCTTCACAAAAATATTTTAATAGAACTATTAGTGTCCCCAGTTTACAGAGAAAGAAACTAAGGCTGAGTAGTAGAGGTGGAGGATTCAAACTCACGTCTGTCTCTGGGGTGGGCTGGTTGTATAGAAGTGGACAGTGGCTCAAGAAGTGTTGGTGGTATGAATAAATTAGGGGTGTGTGTGTGTGTGTGTGTGTGTGTGTGAGAGAGAGAGAGAGAGAGAGAGACGGGAGACAGATTTAGAGCCTGAGGTTGCAGGAGGGAGCCTGAGGTCAAAGGAGGGATGAGTGACTGGATTCAGTCATCCAATAAATATTTTGGGGGCATCTGCAGTGTGCCAAGTACTGTTTCAGGGCACCATGCACACAGTGGTGAACAAGATGGTCTGTGCTGCAAGGGGCTTACTCTGGTGGGGAAACAGAAAGCGAGCACTAGACTCGAATAAGATCATTTCACCGGTGGTATGTGTTGGGATGAAAATAAGAGTATAGCAGGGAGGAGGGGAGGTTTGTGGGTCTGGAGAGGTGCATGGAGAAGGGGGCCTGAGGCGTGACCACCCCTTCCTCCCCCAGGGGACTGCCCACCGCCCTCGCAAACACCCACGGTTCAGTGCCCACCAGGCCCCCACCTGCCCCAGCATCCCCTGCGCGGGGAAGCTGGATGCCTCAGGGAGTCTGGCCACCATGCCACCTCCTCTCCTCCTCTTCTTCTTCCTCGTCCTTACCCCAATGGGAGTCAGGCCCCAGAAATCACAGCTGGTGGATGCTACAGGTATGTCCGAAGGGCACAGACACAAGGAGTTGGGGCTGGAAACCTGGGTTCTGGCTGGATGCCTTTGGCCAAGTAACTTCCCTTCTCTGAACCTCCATTTTCTTAATTATAAAATTCAGGCCAGGGTTGAAAGGATTCTGAGGGCTCATCCGCTCCCAGTTGGTGTCCCAGTTGGTGGGGTCTGGGGTCACTGGGCTTACAGACACCACAGTGTGAGGAGTGAAGGGGCTAGGGGCTCCTCTCTCCCCACCGTCTCTCTCTCCGCAGAGGGAAGGAGTGCTGTGCTGCCCTGTCTCACCGTTTCCTCAGCCGGTCCTCCCGATCAGCTGTCCTGGTATACGGAATGCCAGTCATCGATTTTAAGGCTGAGCAGAGGGCTGCCAGGCCTGGGCGTCCTGCTGCTCATCTTCAACATCTCTGACCAGATGGGGGGCTTCTACCTGTGCCAACAGGGGCCACCTTCCAACCAGCACTGGCAGCCTGGCTGGACAGTCAGTGTGAATGGCAGCGGTGAGGTCTAGGGTGGGGCGGGGTGGGGTCGGGGCTGGAGGGTCTGAAGATCAAGCAGGAAGCCAGTTGTAGGCGGCTCCTAAAAATTCCTGTGGCTTTGTCACTTCAACGCTGAACTGCTCGGTACCTCTCTGTCTCTTCTCTCTCTGAGACCCTGTTTCTCTGTCTCTCTCTGGGTCCTTGTTTCTTTCTTTCTTTTTTTTTAAAGATTTTATTTCTTTTTATTTTTTAAGAGACTTTATTTATTTATTTTTAGAGACAGGGGAGGGGAGGGGGAAGAGAGGGAGAGAAACATCATTCAGCCTCCTCTTCCCTGCCCCACAGCCCAGGCATGTGCCCTGACTCTGACTCAGACGGGCAGCCTGAGGACGATGCCCAGCCCACTGAGCCACACCGGCCAGGGCTCTGGGTCTTTGTTTTTGTTTATCTCTGTCTTTCTGGGTCTCTGTATGTCTCTGACTCTCCTGGATGTCTCTGTATCTGGTTCCGGATTTCTTCCCAGAGGAGCTGTTCTGGTGGAACGCCTCAAACATAGATGCCCCACGCTGTGACCTGCGGAACAGGTCCTCAGAGGACCACAGGCCTTCTGGTCACCTGTATGTACGGACTGAAGACCACCCTGAGATTTGGGAGACAGACCCTAAATGTGCCCTACCTCAGGGCAGCCAAAACCAGAGCCTGGACCAAAGTAAGGAGCTAGGAGAATAACAGGAAGTAGGGGCGTCCAGGGATGGGGGATGGTGGTTGGGTTTGTAGGGGAGGAGATTCCAAGGCCTGTACCTTCTTGGTTCTTCTTGCTCCAGACCTCAAGGTGAGCCCTGGTTCCACTGTCTGTCTGCCCTGTGAGGTGCCTTCTGCCTCCGTGACCAGAGGACCCATCTCCTGGATCTACATGCATCCCAAGAAGCCTAACATCTCATTACTGACTGTAAACCTGAGTGAGGATGCTTCAGTCAGAGAGACGAGGGTCTTAAACACCCTCAGGGGAGGGGCTGTTCTGTGGCTGCCCCAGGCCACAGCTAGAGATGCTGGCAAATATGATTGTAACCATGGCAACACTACCATTGAGATGCAGCTGAGGGTCACTGCCAAGTCAGGTAGGGTTTCTCCCAATTGTGGGGCCTGTGTGTAGTGCTGTTGGGGAGACCTGGAAGCCAGCCAACCTTGGCTCCCCTTGGCTAGTACTAGCGTTAGCCTGAACCCCGACTGCCGCCCTGTCCTTCCAAGATACTACTTTTCTGGGTCTTCTCCCACCACGGGTTGCACCTTCCCATCAGCTCTGGTGGGGTCTTCCTTCCTCCCCACACCTCACCGCTGGCATCCCGAACCCTCTTCTTACCCTGTCTGCCCTCTCTCATTCTTGTCTACACACCCTGCCTTTTTGGCCTCCTTCATTCTTTTGGCTCCTTGGGCTACCATGCCTTGGTGCTTGGATTCTAGGCTCCAAACCCCCACACCCACCCATCTCCTGGAATTGCCATTTGATGTCCCATGGACACAGCAGGCTCAACATATACCAAAAAAAAAAAAAAAGAAGAAGAAGAAGAAATAAAGAAACTCGACATTTTCCTAAGCATATTCTTCTGGGTAGCCCTGCATAAATGAACGACACTCCCACCTGACCGCATGCCAAAGCCAGGAATTGGGGCGTTCTTCCTTTGCCTTCACTTACCATCAAATTTGTCAAAATGTTGGGGCCCATTGTCTCCCCTACTACTACCTTACCATGCTACCCTAAACACAGTTCTCAAACTTAGCCTCACCTTTCACTCCAGACTTACCTCAGCACCCTGCTGCATCCCACCTTCAACCTTGTGAACTTGACGCGCCCTTCATTTTGACCATGGCTGTTCTTAACTGCAGCAGGAAGCTCATAATCATGCTCACCTTAATCCTAACATTGCCCCGGACTGTCGTCATGGGTTTCCATGCTTTGCATAATAGACACCGCTCCAGGCCCTGTGCCAGGCTCTGAGGCGCCGTCCCTGACCTCACACGGGAGGAGTAGAGAGCCCTTCTTAGAGCTTGGGACTTCAAAGATCTAGGTCCTGCCCCTGTCCCCCAGATTTATGGCCCTTTGAGGTCTTGAGGCTGGGAAATAAGATGCCAGCCCTGGTCCTTGTCTCATAGCTCCTTCCCCCTAGCAATACGGCATTGGCTGCTGGAAGCCGGCGGCTGGAAAGTCCCTACTACAACTTTATTTTATCTGATATTCTGCATGGCTTCCCTGGCGGGCTTTCTTCATCTTCGAAGAGGTGAGTTATGTCCTCCAAAGGGTCTGCCAAACCTTAACATTATCTCCCTCAGGGGAGTCCACACTGGCCAGTCAGACAGCTGTCTCTCTCTCCTCCCATACCTTCCCCACAGACTTCAGAACCTTGGCCCCCTCCTCTAAACGCCCTCTGAACTTCCCTAGCCCCTTGGAACTTAAACTCCCATCTTTTCCATTGACCCAAGTGACCTCCCCAGCCCCCCCCACCCCAAATCTTCAGA
>PVKM010052570.1:0-10216 GCA_004027735.1 Carollia perspicillata
CCAGAAGCAGGGAGGCCAGGGCAGCCCCAGCTCTCACCCCGGTGACCTCTGCGTCCGCTGCCTGCCTGCCCACCCAGGAGGGACTGCTAGCAATGCTGCCTCCCTGCCTGGCCCACCCCAAGGCCAGAGGTCCAGGAGCCAGGGGCCAGTTAGCAGTCAACTAAGTGGGGCCTGTAAAGGACTTACTGACAAGCTCCAACATGCTAGGGCTTGTGGGGCAGACAGACTGCCTCCTGGGCTTAGGGGCATGGTGGAGGGTGTCTGGGAATCACTATGCATGTGTATGGAGGTGAATCGCTGTGTGTTTGTGCATATCTGGACCGTATGTGTTTGCCCATAACATCTACACAGACATACTCATGTTCGTGTGTGTCTTAGTTTTGGATTTGGATTTGTGGGTGGGGGCATGGTGTGTGTTGTGCGTGAGTGTGTGTATTGAAGTATCTGTTACATATGCTTGTCTATAACTGAATGTTTTGAACATTTATTTACAGGGCATATTTGCCTGTAACTGTGTGTGTACGGGGCTATATCTATTGCATGTTTGTGAGTTTGTATTGATGCATTCGTCCTCCCAATTGACACGCACTGCTTCAGCCCTACTGTGCTCCAGGCACTGCCCAAGTTGCTGGGCATATAGTATGGAGGGTCCCTCGAAGTTCATGTTCTTGGGAGGTGGGGGTACAGGTGGCTCGGGGCGCCGCAGCTCTCTCCTTACACTCTGGAGTAGGCTCAGGGTCTGGGCGACGTCTGCAGCTCCTGCAAGTGCGCTTCGGTGTTTTTGTCCCTGAACTGGGAACCATACCCTTCCAAACACGGCTTCTCGGGTTTTGAAACAAATATTAGGTAGGGTGGCTGGTAGAAACCAGTAAGACCCGCAAATGTAGATGGAAATGTAGACGTTTCCCTGGCTCACATCCAGTCTAGGGGAAGTGCGCTGGCGGCTGTGCTCCCTGGAACTGTGCCTCGGGCCCTTCCCAGCCCTACGAAGAACTTCCTTTCCTGCTCAGAGTCCCAGCTGCCTCCATCTAAAGGGGATAATCAGAGCGCTTACCTCATAGGTGAGGACTGCTGATGGGCCCGGGGCGCAGGAAATGGTAGT
The DNA here is from genome assembly GCA_004027735.1 of Carollia perspicillata. NCBI lineage: Eukaryota > Metazoa > Chordata > Mammalia > Chiroptera > Phyllostomidae > Carollia > Carollia perspicillata. The sequence continues at coordinate 1,103 of PVKM010052570.1, forward strand.
TGTTACGCATGATTTCTGATAAACTTTTGATTCTGATTACAGATAAAAACACTGTAGTCACAGAGCAGAGTCTTTGTCATCACGGAATGAAGCAGAAAACAGTCTCTTGCTTCTGCTGACTGCCAAGGAGCAAAAGGATGGGGCAGTTTCGTGTGTACGTGCACACGCACACACCCTCACACACACCAGTTCTCACCATGGCCATCCAGGCGGTCAGTCGGTCCTCAACCGTCACTGAAGGTGCTGCGTGGATGCAGGTGCTGAGCGGATCTACTGGCCAAGTCAGTGTTCACAACTCAGCGTTTAGCTGGTTATCGTCACGACCATTTGTTGTTGTTTCGGGGAGGGAACTGATATTCATTGGGCACTTGTTATGTGCCAAGCAGTGTGCGTGGTGCTTTAAACACTTCAACTCATCGAATTCTCACAGCAAACCTATGAGGTAGGTTTTAAGTGTTCCCATTTTGAATATGGGGAACATGGAGGCCCAAGGAGCATAAGTAATTTGCCCACAGTCACTTAGTTACTCAGGAAGGACAGAGATGGGTAGCGGCTACTCTTTCTCCAAAGCTCTCTCCGGTGAGTATGAGCTCTCTCTAGCATCCAGACTGCAAACACCTTGAAAGTAGGGCCAGAGTCTCAAAACTTTTCTGGGTCTTCCCCTTGCTGGAACAGACTGGATGTTTGACAAACTCCGAAAGGTTGATATGTGTGTGGGGGGGAGCAGCCCTCATCCCAAGCGTGGAGCTGACTGTGTCACCGGGAGCGAATACAGGTAAACACAAGGGTCGTGGCTGTAGAAACACTTTGGTCCGTAACAACCGTTACGAGTTCTAGTCTCGCACACTAGGCTGCCAGGCCAGAGCTCAGGCTTCGCACACGTGCATTAGTCATGGTCTTAGCCTGAATTCATCCCTCTTTCCTGGGTTTTGATTTTGACTAATTTTCCCATTTTGGCCTAGCCCCTTCATGTCTGAACCTCTGAACTACTTCCCAACTATGACTTTGCCTTGTCTTTTGATGACAATTTGGCATCTGGTGCTAGAGCAGGTGGCCCTGGGTTAGCCCGTTCTCCCTGAACCTGTCCCTGAGCCCAAGACCTGGCTGGCAGGGAGAGCAGCAGTGGGCCGTGAGGGCTGAGTGCCTTCCCACTCTATAGGATGGACATGCTGTAGCCACCTGCTACCCAGAGTCACTGGCAAGACGATGCTTAGTCGGTCTCCTCTGCCTGCTCCTGGTTGCTGGGCCCCACGCAGCCTCAGCCCTGAGCTCCTCTCCTCCCCTCCAGGCACCCCACCCAGGTAGGCTCCAGGGCTCACCTTGGCCACCACCGCTGGGCGAGATGCTCCTCATGCAGGTCCCCGCAGCACCTTGAGTCGCCCCTTCACCACGGCACCTGGCCCCTGGTCTCACCACTCCCCAGCTGCTTGTCCACCTTCCCACGGACTGTAAGCCCTGAGAGGACAGGCAGCAGTTTGGTCTTGGATCCCCAGCACCTTGTGCAGTGCCTGGCACACAGTAGGGACTTCATCAGTGTTTGCTGAGTTGGGCTAATCCTCAGAGCCCTTTCTCCTCTTCCCACAGGAAAACCGTCCCGAGTCTGCCCGTTCCTTATCCACATGTCCTTCTGCCTTCAGAAGCAGGCCTTTTAGATCCCATGCTCGAGACAACTTGGGTGGGCCTCTCTGGTGGGGCCAGAGTGTGGGAGGACAGCCTCCTGTTACTGTGTAATCATGCCCTGGGCTGGTCACCACAGCCCTGCCAGTGCCCAGGGAACAAGGCTCATGCATTGGGTTGGAGACCAGACCCAGATGAGAGGCCTGGGGCACGGCCGAGCTGGAAGGGAGATAAGAGCGGAGGCCACGGGTGACCCAGCGATTCTCAGGGGCGAGAAACAAGATGGCGCCCACCACGAGGGCTACGAACAAGCCAGGCGAGGAGCTTTGCCTTGCCTCAGGCCTTCGGGAGCTTGGCAGCCAGGGCTGGGTTCTTTGTGTTTTCTGTAATTATTTCCCTTTTGTTCTCCCTTAGTATTTAGTAAATCCTTTTGTGAAAATGCCAGCTGGTCTCAGCTGTGCTAAGAGGAATGACAAAGGGATGCTCTGTGCATTCTTGTCCCTTCGCTTTAATGGAGGGACCTAGCTTAGTGGCGACAGCAAAGTCAAGTACCTTCCAGGGCAACGGGAGGCTCTGGGGCCGCAGCTAGCAGCACCTCCTGCCCAGCAGCCTCCTTGACCCTGAGCTTCCTTCCAGGCTCTCCCATTTTCCAACCTGGGCTGTCCTGGGAGACCGGAGGGGCTGGAGGGCTGGCCAGTCGTGGCTGCTTTGAGGGAGGACATTTGTCCAGACTGCAGTGGCGTCCGAAGCTCTGGAGGAATCCAGAGGCCGGACACCGGCTGTGCTCCGGCTGCCTGCCCGCCCTCCCTGGCTGGGGGCTACTTGGCACACTGCTGTCGAGGAACCAGGCTCATGAGCTGGGGCTCTAACTGCCTTCCCTTCCTGTCCTCACGGCTCAAGGCCCTTGCTAAGCCTTGGTCCCCTGCCCGCCTGCTGCCCGCTGGGAGTGGACACTCAGCGGGTCCTTTCCCAACTACAGGGACCCTCTCCATCCTCGTTTCCAGTGACTATGCCCCCCTTGTCCTCCCAGACCCTCCTCTCCATTGCGTCTCCCAGCTGCCCTGGTGAGAGGGGCAGGGGAGACCTTCCTCCTTGGGAACAATCACCCCTTTCTCTCTGTTGTGTAAGTGATACTCGAGGAGAGGAAGCTATTTGTAACTAATCGCCTGTGATGTGGAACGGAGCTTTCTGAGAACTGGAGAGCCTGCCGACAGCTCGGGGCTGCCCCTCCTCTGTGACAGCTGGGTGGTTAGGGCTGACAGGTCACCCTTCTCCTCCCCCACTCTGCTAGGGAGGCCCGAGGGACCATGGCGGTGGTCACTCCTGCCCATGTTTCACTTCCTACGTGCTAGGCGCTGTGCTTGACACTCGCGATACCCAGGAATCTCCCCACCTCCTTCAAGGGAAGTATTTTGGCCTTCGTCTCAGGTGAGGAAAAGGAAGTGCGGAAACATGAAGTGACTCATGCCAGTTCCCTCCGCCAGCAAGCAGCAGTGGGCGGGGGGCTGGGGGGGGTTGCGCTGAGGCTGTGCAAGGAGGCAGTGCGGGGCAGGAATGTCAGGCTGCCTTTTACAGCTATGTGACCTTGGGCAAGTCTTTTCAGCTTTTGTAACTGTTGGTGTGGATTAAGTGAGAAAGCGGAGATCGATCCCGTAGCCCAGTGCCTGGTAGGCTGTGAATGCTTAATGACTCCAGCTACTGTGATCATTTCCTGGGGAGAAGGGAAAGAGGGACCACATTACTCCCGCCAAGCTTCAAGCCAGATGCTGCTGTGGGCACCAGGACAGTGGTCACTGTGGTCATTGTGGATGGCAGGAAAGCCGGCTCAGAGGAGGCAAGGCTTCCAGGCTACTCCTCTGCCCTCCGAGGGGTGGAGCCCAAAGTGGGAATATGGAGAGAAGGCAGGAGAGAATAGGGTACCCGCGTCCATGGGGCCCCTTCTCTGTGCCAGTCCCAGTCACACAGGGAGATAGAAATGCTCCAGTTCAGAGACCATCACGGATCATCTGAACTAGCATCGGAAGAGCCACAGTCCAGGTGTGGAGTACTACAGGGCGGGGAGGATGCTGGAGCATGCTGTGCGTGATGAAAATAAATGTTGGACTCCCCTGGCCTGGGGGTTCCGACCACGTCTTCCCCCAGGGAGGACACCCACCCAAAAGTGGAAAATTCTGGGAAAGGACAAAGGAGATGGGCCCTAGAACCAGGGCCTGAGGCTTCTTGGAGAAGGAGTCCTTAATGCCCCAGCCACGTCTTCAGGTGCCAGTGTGACAAACGTCTTCTCTAGCTACTTCCCCAAAAGGAATGAAGAGTAGTGATTGCATTTTGGGTAGCCACTGAGGGACTTCCCTGGAGCACCTGGAGAGGGCCCTGTGGGGACGTGGAGGAAAACAGTAACCAAAAAATCCGCCCCCTCCCCTCCCCACCCCATGAGGACTGGGGAGGCCGAGTCTGGGGAGGCAGCCAGGCTGGTGCGGTGGCCATCACTCAGGGTCGCAGAGCCCAGGGGTGGCGAGGGGTTCCTGCTCTCTTCGGGACCGGTGTTGTCTCTGTTAGGGGTTGAAAGGGCAGTGGAGACAGTGTAGACTAAACATCTCGTAATTGGAACAGCGTGAATCTGGGTGAGGATCCCTGCGAAGGCTTGTATCTGTTCCATTTTAATGTCAGGCCTTGGAGTGTCAGCTCACGGCCAAGTTGTCACCCTGTGCTTCACAGGGAGGAGGCCAGGCCTGCGTCAGCAGGACTCAGAGGTAAGGAGAGGAAAGAGCTGCGTCTTCGGGGGTGCCTTCACTCGGCGCCAGAACCTGGGCTCCCTGCTGGCGACACCAAGGCGACGACGGCCCGCGAGGAGCTTCCAGTCCAGTGAGAAAGGCTTAGTGTTACCGTAAATAACACGATACCCAGTCTGTGCAAAACAAAGCCCTTCGGAGCCTCTGCTGTTGACTCCTGACTGCGAGGTGAGTGGCTCTGATGCTTAGATGGCCTGTGGTCTCGGGGGCCTTTGGGCTTGTGAAAGACAGAGCATTCCAGAGACTTCCAAGGAGGTCGGAGGTCCACAGAAGGGGCACGGAAGGCTTCACATGGAGATGGAAAGGCCTGTGCAGCATCTCACAGGGCGAGTCCAAGTTTACCAGGAACTGAAGGGCAGAAAGAGCGTCCTAGTCAAGCAGGGTAGCTCGTGAGGTGCGGGCTGTTTGAGGGACGTTGAGTGTTCTGGGGGTTTGGTTTGGGTGAGACTGTAAGGTGCTTTGAAGGCCATGCTGAGAGTTCAGAGTTCATTCCCAGGGACCCAGAGAGCCACTGCAAGTTCCCAAGCAGGGGAGTAACACGGCCAGGTGTGCATTTTGCAGAAACAACTGAGGGCAGATGGAGGATTTGGCCTGGAGTCCGCTAGACCAGATCTGTTGTTATCGTAGAGCTGAGAGGTCAGGACTGCGCCCTGGTCAGGACAGTGGCTGCAGGAGGAGATGGGACTGGGCTCAGTGCCAGCCAGATAAAAGAGTTTGTTTCCAGCCTTCTTTGGAGCTGGTTATGGCCTATAAGTAAGTTCTGGCCAGTTCTGGCCAGTCATGTCCCTTAGGGCTTCTTAGAATTCTGGGTGTATGTAGAGGTATTGGGTTTGACTTCCGGGAAATCTCCTTAAAGGGAAGAGCATGCCTGGCTTCTCTCTCTCTGCCAAACTTTTGCCTGGAACTCAAATATGAGGGTAGGAGCTCTTGCAGTCATCTTGGACCATGAAGATGAGTTATAAGGAAACTGAATCCCTGAAAAGTTTACAGGATTGCTAAACCAGCCCTGGCCTGCTTCCATCCAGAATTATTTTATGTGTGGGGGATGTCAACTTCTATCTTGTTTAAGTCACTGTTATTTTGGAGTTTACTCTTAATAAATATGCTGTCTCATGTTTTATCTTGTAAAGGTAAGAAAATGAGTTCCACAGTTGTATAAGAGGTTTTTGTTTGTTGATGTTGTTGTTTCAAGGCTACATGCTTCCATGCTTCATCCTGGGGACTGAGCCATATCACTGTTTCCTGGGGAGAATTGGGGCTCTCCCGTCCCCTCTCAGTTCACAGCCAGACTGAAGAGGCCACCGTTAGGGATACAGATGTGGTGGCCCAGCCACATCCCTCCCCTCCCAGCTCCCATCTTCCCCCAGAGAGCACAGGAAGGAAACTGGGCTGGGGGTGAGGGGTGCAGAGGAGAACCAGATTAATGCCTCTCATGGTTGGATTCCCAGGGGTGGAGGAGACAGAAAGTCTAGTGGAGCCTTCAGCAGACAGACAGCGGACCTCCGGCTGGCCCCTCGGGCCTCAGGCTCTCCCGTGAGTCAAAGAACGCTTGGCTGCTTCTCCAAAGATCCTCCCCCGCCTCCGGCTCTCCTCATTCAGGGAACAGGGGCCTCGAGTCTATAGTTCAGGGGGTGCCCAGGGGCAGGACTGGCTCCGGCCTTAGGTGTAAGGGGCTCGGGTGGGACTGGAGGTGCAGTTGGGTCTGGAAGCTGACATCTGCAATTTCACTCTCTAACCTTTCAGCTCTTCTTACCTTTTTGTGGGGAAAGCTTTAGAGAAATCCAGTTCCCCCAAATTATGAATCAAATACTCTAGATGATATCATGTATCCTGAATCACTTCCATGTCTTTCTTCGAGAAACCTATTATTTCCCCCAGAATCTTCACTTACTGTCCACAAGCTCCCCGGGTAACTTTCCTCTCCGTTATGGCTGAGAGAGCTCAGGCGGAGAAGGTCGGAGGGCCTGCCCGAGGTCATTCAGCAGGTACCTCCATCAAATACTGAGCAAATGCTTGCCGGTCCTCTCTAGAGCCCGCACATCCTCAGGTAGGAGAAGGCAGCGTCCGCTTCGTACGAGAAACTGGCCTCCCATCAAAGCAAACCCAGCGCCTGGGAGGCTGGTCCCTGGGAGAAGAGCTTCTGGAGGCGCCACCTGGGAGTCCGGTCTCTGCCCTTGGAACCGGATTCGCCTTCCTTTGCGGGTCACCCTCCACCTGATTCCCCTGCTCCCACCCTGCTGGTCCCAGTGAGTGCTCAGGGGAAAGAAGGACAAAGACACAAACACCAAGGGAACGGGGGATGGGCCACTGTCCAGAGCCGGAGATGTCTGCCCTTCAGGGTCAAGGACCCAATGTCTGGCCTGCGCCTGCCTCCGTGTGGACCGCTCATCTGCTAGCCCACTACCTGGGGTTCCTCTTCCATTTTGCAGCATCCTCAGGGTCCGGGTCCAAAGGACGCTGTTGCCAGGCCCCTGCCCGATCAGGCCTTCTGGCTCAGGGCTGAAGGGCCTGCGCCGAGGGACCCACTTCTCAGAGCTGGCCGCAGCAGCGCTTGTCCTTCCAGCGAGACCCGCCCCGCCCGCCAGGGCTGTGGCCCCACAGTGTGAACCCAGCCATTTTATTTTAACTGCACCGTATACGTCGATTGTCGAAAATACGAATTAGCATAGAAATTCGATAACAATCACCTGATTTCAGTCGTTGCAAAACAGTCGCAGGGATGTAAAGTACAGCATGATGAGTGCAGTCGATACTATTGTAATAACTGTGCATGGGGCCAGGTGAGTACCGCAAATACCGGGGGAAATGCTGTGCAAAGTGTATGATTGTCTAACCACTGTGCTTATACCTGAAACTAATACAAAATAATGTTGAATGTAAACAGTAATTGAAAAATAAAAACTAAAGCAAATCACCCATTTTATTACCCAGAAAAAAGCCCTGTTAATATTTTGTTGTGTATTCTCCTACTTGCTATGCATGTACACCTTTTCCATATAAAAATGGCATCCTATTGTTTTGTAGCATGCATCTCTTCATTTAATCATATTTTGGTTATGCCTTTTTTAAAAAAGATGTTATTTATTTTCAGTGAGAGGGGAAAGGAGGGAGAAAAAGAGAAAGAAGCATCGATGTGTGAGAGAAACATAAGTTGGATGCTTCTCGAGATCCCCCAGCAGGGGGCCTGGCCCACACCAGGCATGTGTCCTGCCCGGGAATCAAACCGGTGACCTTAGAATTCGCAGGCCGGCGCTCAATCCACTGAGCCACAGCAGCCAGGGCAGCCGTGCCTTTTCACATCAGTAGGGAAAATTCCGGTGTTGCTGTTGAAAGTGGGGCCCGGGCACCAGCAGCACCGACTTCCCCTGGGTACTTGTTAGACCTCGGAGGACTTTAGGCCCCACCAGACCAACTGAATCAAAACCTTCGTCTTAACAAGACCCCCAGGTAATTCTCATGCGTTTCAGAATGTGGCTGTTTGGCACCCTTTGTAATGGCTGTACTTCCAGGGAATACTTACCACTGAGTGGTTAAATGTTTCTCTCCAAATCCTCCTCTCATTGGACACTTAGGTCACAGCTAATGTTTTCTCTGTTATTAACAAAGCTGCACGGAGTGCCTTTATACAGATTTGTGGCTCTTGTCCCATAAGTTTCTAGAAGTAGAATTTCTGGGTCAGGGGCTTTTGATGTCATTGTCAAGTTGCCCTCCAGAAAGGCTACTTCTGTTTCCAGAAATGTCTGAGGGTGCCAAGACGCCTGTGCCCTGGCAGTCCTCGGTGCTTCCATGTGTTCGCACCGCTGCTGTCAGAGCTATGAAAATCGTATCTCAGGAGTGGCTCTGGGTACATTTCCTTGGCTGTTAGGCAATCGAGTTGCACATTTCTCCATATTAGTACTGGCCATTTGCCTTTCTTCTGGTTGTCTGTCTGCTGGGATCTTTTCTACCCAAAGCCCATCGAGATAGTGAGAGACTTCGCCAGGGAGGGCTGCTGAGCAGGTGGCCGCAGCCCAGTTCTGGTGTTAGAGCCCAGCACATCCTGGACGCTTGGGCTGCTGCCTGCGTGAGGGCACAGTGGGCTGGGGTCCAGCTCAGACTCAGCCTGTCTTTCGTATGGGCCCCAGCCTCGTGCTGCGTCCAGACACTGGAGCAAGCGCCCCGCCACGCCCCCACCTCCTGGCCGGGTGAGTGCTGGGTGCTGGCGGCCACCCAGGATGGTATTCTCAGGCCACCTCATCGCCCTCCAGGCAGGCAGTCAGGCAGGCCAGGTGTGCTGGGGGAAGCTGATGGCTAGGACAATTCAGGGAAGTGACCCTGCCCAGTCCCAGAGCTCCTGGCCCAGCAAACGCCTCGAGCCACCCACTGGTCACAGTTGCCGAGGCTGCTGACGGGGCAGCAGGAAGCAGAGCTTACTCAGCCCCGGCTGCAAGGCCGCACGTGGCTGTGTTTGCTGCCTCCCTTCACCCGGCCTTCCCCTCAGGCACAGCCTGGCCAGCCGGCAGCTGGGGGAAGCTGTGCCTGGGGAGGAAACAGGGGGGGCCACCCCCACATCCCCTGCAAGGCTGCACCTGTGCTTTGCCGGCCCTGCCACCTGTTGCCTGACTGGGCGTGAGGCCCGCCCTGGGGCGGCAGAGTGAGATGTGGGCTGGGACACGGCTGGGTCCTGGCCTTGGGGGCAGGCGAACTTGGACTGAGGCTCGGCTTTGAC
>PVKM010052571.1:0-10246 GCA_004027735.1 Carollia perspicillata
TGCTGCAGCTAACTTGATTCAGGGGCGGGGCCAGGCCTTAGGGAAATAATGGGTCCTCTGTTTTGAAACTACCACTGGGTAAAGGAGCCCTTAGACGCCAGGGACTGATTGAGAGCCCTGGTTAGAGCCCAGCACAGAGTCCCCGGGCACCTTGAACAGGCACACTAACAGCCGGGCTGACTCCTGTGACGGGGTTTCAGGACGTCCAGCACGCCGATATCGATTATATGGATGGGAGGAAGGACTTCACTTACAGCCCAGCGGATTTCAGAGGCTTTTCGGAGTTTGCTCAGGAGTTGCACAAGAATGGACAGAGACTGGTCATCATCGTGGTACGTGCCATCCACGTGTCCCCACCAGCCCGGGGACTGCTCTTCCTTGTCTTTGCACCCAGCTCCGTTTCCTTCGCCCCGAGTTCCCAATCTCCTTATAGTGCTTCTAGCTTAAAGCTTGGTCCTTCATTGTGTTTTTCCCCTTCTCAGGATCCAGCCATCTCCAACAACTCTTCCTCCAGTGATCCCTACGGCCCATATGACAGGGGCTCAGCTCTGAAGATATGGGTCAATGCCTCAGACGGAGTGACTCCACTCATTGGGGAGGTAACTCACGGGGAAGCCGAGGGCTGAAGGACGGGCTGTAGCTCTGTGTGTGTGAGTGTGTGTGTGTGTGTGTGTGTGTGTGTGTGTGTGTGAGAGAGAGAGAGAGAGAGAGAGAGATGGTGCTGTTTCACATTTTCAGGTGCCGTATGTATCCTGGGGCTACACTTTCCCTGTCATTTCGTACCCCAGCACTTACCGGCCATCCTATCTGGCCGCTACATTCCCTTCACAGTCAAGCCCCTTTGCACAACGGCCCCCAATGGTACATCCACTCCCTCACCCCACACCCACCCACTCGTCAGCTGACCGCAGTCCGCTTTCTCCCCTCATCACTTCACTGACGCGGCTCCTCACTGGCAAATCCAGTGGAGCCCTTTCATTCCTTTTCTTACTCCGAGTCTCCACAGTGTTTGCCAAGCCTGACCGCTTCTTTCTCAAACTTCCCATTGCCCTTGTCTTCCGTGAAGCTGTTACCTGCTGGCTCGTCTCCAACCCACCGCAGACCCGAGTACACAGTGTCTGCGGGGGAGTGGGTCGGAAAGGGAGGGAGAAGTCACCCTCCCTTGTGGCTGGAGCCCACAGTCTGCAGCGGCCCAGCTGAAACGGATGCAGCGCTCTCCCTCATTCGCCATCCCTAGAGCTGGGAGTGGAGAGCGCAGGCGGGAAGGGGGACCGGAGTGGAAGGTTAGCCAGGACTTGACCGATGTTTTACAGGAAGTTTTCCCTCAAGCAATGGACTCCTCCCGACACTTAGTTTTGGGTATTCAGAGTGCTTTCCGTTCCTGACAAGGACCTGTGCTCGGGCACCTCTGTTGCCATGATCTTATCAGGGATTTTTTTCAAAATACTCTCTTTTACTCTGTGTTCATGCTATTTAATCTGATCATTGTTCTTTCTTCTCCTACAGGTCTGGCCTGGAAGAACTGTGTTTCCTGATTACACCAACCCTGAGTGTGCTGTTTGGTGGACAAAGGAGTTTGAGCTTTTCCACAGCCAACTGGAGTTTGATGGAATCTGGATTGTGAGTTCTTCCTGCTTAGATTATTAGGGGACCGGCATTCAGACTGTGTGTATCCATATCTCTGGGCGTGGAGCAGAGGGGGAGATGAAGGAGAGGAAAGCAAGTGTGGCAGTAAGAAAGCATTCCCTAGTTTGTGCGAGTCACGTGCCACTGAGTCAGCTCTGAACCCTGGAGACCCTGTGAACGACCGATGTCCTCACGTCCCATCCTCAGCAGCCGCACTCAGCCCCCGAGACTCATGTCTGTGGTTTCTTATGGAGTCCATCCATCTCCTATTTAGTCTCCTATTTTCCTGCTGCCTTCCGTTTTTCCCAGCATTCTTGTCTCTTCTAAAAAACCCGCGTTCTTGCGATGTGTCTGAAACAGGACAGCTTCAGTTCTGTCATTGATGCCTGCAGCGATGTTCCAGGCTTCCTGTGCTCTAGAACCCCCGGGCTTGTCTTTCTGCTGGTCCAAGGTATCAGCCTTCCCCACCGGCTACTTTCTCATCCATACATAGTAATTGCAGCCGCGAGCACGTGGATGAGCTTGGCCTTGGTCTCTAGTGACACACATCGTCCCTCATGATGGTCTTTCCTAATTCCTCCATTGCTGTCCCTCTGAATCTCAGCCTTCTCTTGATTTCGTGGCTGCTCTCTCCATTTAAATTGATGACTGAACCAAGGTAAGCAAAATCTTTAACAATTTCAATGCCTTCATTGTCTGTTGAAGTGGTGTATTTCTTTTGTGGTCCTGATTTTTAACTACTTGATGTCCAAATTCCCTATTTTCCTGTTCAAATAATCTTACCAAAACAGGTAGCTTAGAATGCAAATCAGACCCTTAGAACTGGAAGTAATCAGTCCCCCGCACCCTGGCCCCTCTAGCACCCTTTTTACAAATGAGTGAACCGAAATAGAAATACTCACTGGTCATATACTCCTCACGTTGTCACAAGTACACAGATTGTTCAATTATCCTCTCAAAGTCCTTTCATTTGGCGGTATTGGGCAAATTGGTCAGAGCCAGAGTCCCCAGGTGCAGGACAAAGCTGTGACCGCAGGAAGGACAAATATTTCACATCTTGTCAAATGAAAACAAATGCAAAGCAACAGATGTTTAGCAAAATCGAGGGAGCTCTCAAGTTGAACTTTTTCTCTGTTTATAAGAGAAATATAGAAAATTCAAATACAGAGAGCTAAAAAGATGAAAGCAAGGTCTTCTAAAATGATGTCAACCAAAGACGTGTTTTGCTATGTGCACAGCCGTTGGCATATTCTTGTTCTCTTTCTCTCTGCTATGTACATGTTTATGTGTGTGTGTGTGTTCATAGCTGTATTTGGGTATACAGAGAATGTGTAAGTTGATATATATTGAATCACATAAATTGAAATCTTTTTTCAACCAACGTGTTGGAAATTTCTCATTGTCAGTGATTACAAACATCTATAATTTTGAAGGCATTTTTAAGAACCGTCTTCATGAAATCTTCAATGTATAGAGAAGATAGGAATTTCTATTTCTCTCCATGTACATAAAAACCCCTTAAAAACATCCGGGGTCATTTTTTCTGATTCCTCAAAAAAGACACCATTAGTACAACATAAGCTGACATGTCACCTTTTATTAATAACGTTTGCTCTTGGTCTTGTAGGATATGAACGAGGTCTCCAACTTCGTTGATGGTTCAGTTTCAGGATGTTCGACGACCAATCTCAATTACCCCCCGTTCACTCCCAGTAAGTCTGGGTGGTTAGTCTGATTAAAGTGGCAGTGCACATTTGGTATTTTAAATTCATAAGGATATGTGTGAGCAACTTGGCAAGGGAGTTTGTACATAAAAGCACACATATGGAAAGGAGAATGCGGGTGATATATAAAGAAAACTGAGACAGAAAAGCAAAACACTCCATGCTTTCCTAAATGGGGAACCAATTCGAAGAGAGCAATCTATTCCTTCCACTTATCGCCCCAGCTGTTTCTCAAGGCAGTGCTCGAGAGGATGTGCTGCAGAAGCCCGTGGCTAGTGCTTGGTCTGTGTGGCTCTGGCATCTCCCCCACATGTCAGGGTTTCCTGGAGAAAGGCCAGGTAATCAGGCTTGGTCTTTAGACGAGGGGCAAGTCTGGAGTGTGAAGAGTGTGAAGCACAGACCTGAACCATAGGATAAAAGGAAGCCAGAACCCATGGCTTAGGAGGTCAAATTCAAAGTCAGTGAATATGATGCAAAAGAGCTCTGACTGCACTTGGAGCAGCACCACCTCTCCGAGTGTGGCCCTGAAATCACAGCAGTTATTGTGGTCTGAAGAGAGCTAGAGCCTCTCCGGCCAATTGTATCTTCATCCAGAAAGGAATGAGCTGCTAGAATTATAGCTTTTTTTAAAAAAATTATAGCATTTTATGATGACTTCCAATCTGGTGGGAAATAGGAAATTGGAGCACCTGGGTCAGAACCAAATGTGGAAGGACTTGGGTGAGGGGTTAAGCAGCTCACACTTTATTCTTCTTGTGAGAGAATCGTTATATGCTTTAATAAAAGGGAAATGTGATAGACAAGTGGTTTGGAAGGATTAACCTGGCCTTAATATGCAGTGTGGATTCGAAAGATCACTAGGTCGGAAGTCAATAAGCCATTAAGAACCCTTTGCAATCGTTAAGAGCCAAAGGTCGTTTGGTTCGGAACCAGCGTGGTGCAATCCGGGCAGAAAAGAATCCATGCGTGGAAGAGAGATCGGGCAGTCGCCCTTTACAATATCGGGTCAGTGCAGAGAAGGGATGAGGAATTAATTTCTACTTTCATCCAGTATTTATGTCTTTGAAGCTGTTAACTTTGGTGAGTTTGAAGAATTCAGATTGAATCTCAAATCTACCCGGATCCTCTTGCTTCCAAATGCCTGCCTCTAGCTAGTCACGGGAGTGCCCCGGGTGGGAGAATGTGGTGGGCCCGGCACAATTTCCTTGTACATCAGAGAAACTGCCCCAAATCTAGATCCCTCTGACAGTGAGGAAGCCGGGTGATCATTCACAGAGTGGCCCCAGTAAATACTTGCCCGGGAGCACCATGTCAGGGTCTGTGACGGTCAAGGAGCAGGGGACGTGCACCTTCAGTGCTGACTCACTGGTCCCTTTTTCCCAGGAGTCCTGGATGGGTACCTGTTCTGCAAGACCCTCTGTATGGATGCCGTGCAGCACTGGGGCAAGCAGTACGACGTCCACAACCTGTACGGCTACTCCATGGCCATCGCCACAGCAGAGTAAGGCTGATGATGCTAGGGACTTACTGCATGGTGAATTGCTAATCTTGCTAGATGTCCGGTGCCAGTGTGTTACTTGTGGGAATTCTGTAAGAGGGGTACGGTTAGTGTCACTGAATGATGAAGAAACCACCTAGCATCACCTAGGAATCCAATAAATATTTATGGAATGTATGAAATGGAAGAATGAATGAATAAATTAATAAGTGGAAGGTTAGAAGAAAGAAAGAGAAGTAACGGATGAAAGTCAAACAGCTAATAAATAGTAAAAGCAGAATTTAAGCCCATTTCTGCAAGAGTCCTAGGCTACCATTTATCTTCTCTGTGCCACACTGTGTTGACTAAGTAATTTTAACTTCATGTGCTTTGGGGCTTCAGATGCCGGCCCAGCATCCTCCTACAGAGTTGTATCTGCCTTCGTGCGTGGACTCGAACTCCGTGGTGAGGAGAAGGACTTGGGAATTTACTGTATTTACTGCCGCTGTGACCAAAGGCAGCCAGACCCAAACCACAGTCCTTCATTAGCAAAGTCATGGTATCATGTCAGCCGTCTTGAAAGTTGTTGAAAAAAAAGTCTAAAGCAAACATTTGTAAGCATATACTAGATTTCTTACTTTAAAACTATAGATAATATGTCGTTTATATTTACTTAAAAATTCCCACATAAACATATAATTTTTAAATGCCTTTTCTTATTATGAAATTGTGACCAAAGGGATTTTACTAAAAAACAGTTTAAGTTCCAAGAGGGGATCCGTCAGTTCATTTCTGTGCGTGTCTAAAATCACACCGTGTTTAAAATCACACCAGGGCGCAGATGGGGCAAAAGGAGCGCTGCGGTTGTTTCTTTGGAAATAATACAGTGATGAATAAGTAGTAATACAAGCGTAAACTGTGTTTTGGGGACTCACAACTGTAAACCTGCTTCTGCCCCACCCTGCATATCTACAACTATGTGAATTTAAATATCACCTTCGTGCCTTAAACATTGTATACCTCCAGTTACTAGCCTTCTCAAGTCTGCTCTGATAAGTCTTGGAAATTATGGAGTTATTGATGTACATTAAAAAACCTTAAAGTAAAAGAAAACAAAAATACACTTCCTGGTGCAGCCGGTCCCCATCGGCAGTTCTACCCCACGGACGGAGAACTACAGGAGGCGGATGGAGGGTATTGACTCCGAGGTCCCTGGTGTACGTTGGTAGGCTGAGACGCACTAAGGTCACACGCGGACTCCCAGGCCTCTCTCTCCTTCCCTAGAGCTGTCAAGACTGTGTTCCCTAATAAGAGAAGCTTCATCTTAACCCGTTCCACCTTTGCGGGATCGGGCAAGTTTGCAATCCATTGGCTGGGAGACAACTCGGCCACCTGGAATGACCTTCAGTGGTCCATCCCCGGCATTCTTGAGTTCAACCTTTTTGGTATCCCAATGGTGAGTCCCCATGCCAAGCTCTCTTGTGAACCTCAGTTCCCAGAAAGCCTTCTTCTAGAAACTTTTCCAGTTAAGGCCCCCCTCACCTACCTTCTGGGGCCCAGGGGTTTCATGTCTTGAGAGTATGTGTTTTAGCTACATCAGTGTGGCTCTGATACCACGACATTCTTCCTCTATTGCCTTACAAAGATAGAAAGTTCAACCTTGAGGGGATATCACTGGAACATTCTTTTCTATTGAAGTATAACATACACGCAAAAAAGGGTACATATCCTTAAGTATACAGTGGATGAACAATCTTGCACACTGAATACATCCATGTATACAGCCCCCAGAGGAGGAAGCATAACATTGCCAGCCCGCTAACAGTGGCTGTCTCATCTTTTAGTTCAATTCAACATATACATTTGTTGAGCTCCTACTATGTGTCCCGAGTTAGGTATGCTTGGTGAGGGTGGGGAAACCCATAAGTATAGTAACAGGAACTCTTCTCTTTCCCCAAAGAGTTTATAATTTAGCAAGGGGAGGCATATATATACACAAACAATTATGACACATGGGGGTAAACGTGCCAGCAGGGGCACATGTCAGCTGCTGAAGGAGATCCTGTGACAGCGACCTATTAGCTCCGATAAGATGACAAGGGACAAAGCAGGTCAGGGGAGGGAGTCCACAGAGACCTCATGGAAAAGACGGCACTTGAGTTGAACCTTGAAAAGTGGTACGTTTTATCTGACTCGTGGGGGGAGGTCATGTTCGTATTGAGAAATAAATATGAGCCGAAGCAGCGAAAGGGGGGCGCCGGTGAGTCTGTAGGAGTGGGTGTGTGGGACTGCAGTGGGGCGTGATGCCGAAAGGTGGGGTGGGGCCTGGTTTTGACGGGCTCACAGGGTCAGCTGCGAGGAGACCCTGGCAGTTTTGAATGGGTGAGCGACAGCATCCGATTGAGGCTTTGGGAAATTAGTTCTGATCGTGGTGTGCTCGAACTCATAGTATCAGAAGTACTTCTAGTAACCAGTCATCAAAAAGCTGTTGCGTGTCAAGCATTTCACGGACGTTATTTCATTTAGTAAAACCCTCTGTAGGTAATGAGTGCCTATCCAAACAGAGTGAGGAAACTGAGGCACGGGAGGGTTAGGTGAGTCACTGGGAGTCCCCTGGCACTCAGGAGTGGGCACAGGATGTAACCTAATTCGATCACACCGTGCGAGCCTTCTCGGTCAGAGGTTAGCAAAGAGCAGGTGGGAGGTCCCTGGTAGGAGCAACGGGGGGTGTGCTCCTGAGCTGTCCGTGTGTCCTTCCAGGTGGGCGCTGACATATGTGGCTTTGCGCTGGACACCTCCGAGGAGCTCTGCAGGCGGTGGATGCAGCTGGGGGCATTCTACCCATTTTCCAGGAATCACAACGGCCAAGGCTACAAGGTAAGTCTCCCAGGAGGCAGGATCAAAATAAACTTGGCCGATGTTAGGACCGGACCTGTCAGCCTCTGGGGGGAGGTGTTGGGCCATCCTCCTCCCTGGTGCTTTACTTAGGCTAAATTGCACCACCGTTGGCAAGCAATCAGGACCTCAGCTGCAGCATCCGGATGCCCTGTGACACAGCCGCCGCTATTTCTGCTGCTGCAGTCGGGGCGGCGGGGGGGGGGGGGGGCAGTCTGTGGAGGTTTCCATCCAACCTCTGTACACTTTATGCGCATTGCACATTTTGCAATGAGAATCAAGTGATGAAATGCTTCAAAGTGATTTACAGGGCAGTGCCCTGAGAGGGCACCCCTAAAGAGTGCGTGAAGGGGGCTGAGCTGCAAGGCGCAGGACGGCCACTTCCTTGGTGGTATGATCTCCCTGTGCCCAGCTGTACCAATCGGAGGACAAGTTTGCAGCCCAGGCCCCAGGTCTTCCCGGTCGGAAACTCGTGGTTGTGACAAATGGAGACGGGAGTTCTCCGCGCACTTCTGCTGCTCACAACTGGGTCTCAACTGCGTCTTCTTTCCTTCCAGGCCCAGGATCCTGCCTCTTTTGGAGCTGACTCCCTGCTGCTGAACTCCTCCAGGCACTACCTCACCGTCCGCTACACCCTGCTGCCCTACCTCTACACCCTCTTCTACCGTGCTCACAGCCGGGGGGACACTGTGGCCAGGCCCCTTCTGCATGAGTAAGTGCACCTCACGCAAAGGCCTTTGGTTGATGCAATGGGGTGGCATTGACTGTATCATCAGATAGAAGAGTGACAATTAAAGCGAAATCTGTCGGAAAGCCAGTTGGCATTTGCAAGGCTGTTGTCGCCTGCGTGCAATTCTAGGGGCATGTTAAGTGTTACAGCCTGTCCTCTTTCGGGAAGGAAACCAGACTAAACCCCGCGGGTCTGGGCTCTTTACTGTGTTCCATCAACAACTAAACCTTTATCTGACACAAGTCATTTTAGTTCTTCTATCCTTAGTTTCTTTCATTGTCCTCTAAAGGATTTGGTGGCTTGAACTGGGTCTCTTTTGTAAGGTGCCGCGGGCGTCAGCGGCTTTCCTTGCCAAAATACGGTTAAGGTCCTTACGCGTCTGGCATTTGAAGCCCTCGGGCACATGCCTGCTCTGGTACATGTTCACTGTTTGGGGGTTTTGCCATCTCCTGGGATTCTCCGTTAAAAGGCAGGTAACCGAAGAGAGTAAAATTATTAATGATCTGCTATTCTTCATGATCAGATCCAGTTCCTTCCTGACAGCTGAGCATTTAAAATGTATTAGCTACTTTACTTACTGTTTCTGAAAAGGGAGACATGGCAGATAGAGTTCAGCCTTGGACCGGTCTAACATAGATAACGGGGAAGGCGAGGAGGGCGCGCAGGCCGAGGAAAGCAGATCTGTCCCCACGAGTGGGGAGGTGGCAGTTGAGTAGGCGTCACAGAATAACGCGGGGGCTTTGCCCCAGAGCTTCCAGGAAGCGCCAGCCCAAACCTCAGAGGAAGTCTCTCCAATCTCCAGGTTCTACCAGGACAGCAGCACTTGGGATGTGCACAGACAGTTTCTGTGGGGGCCCGGCCTCCTCATCACTCCAGTTCTGGACAAGGCAAGTGTCCCCAGAGAGACACACTGGTGGTCTCTGCTCTGTCCCCACTACTCTGTTCTCGAACCCTTTCTCTTTTCTTCGTTCCAAACCCATTTCCAACCTCTGTGGCTGAGCCAGCCACGAAGACAGTGTGCGGGGGCTTGGGGAAGGTGGATATCTGATACTTACCACACTTTTGTCCTCTAGAAAAAATGTGGTCTTGGTCCTTTTCCTTGACCAAGTTCCCAACCAGCATAGAGGCCCACACTGGTGACTCTGGGTTCGGGAATGGCCCTATGGGTCGTCAGGTCCTCAGAGCAGACCATCACGTGCTCCGTGATGCAGGGGCAGAACAGAGCGGTGACGCAGTAGCATCACCCTACGGCCAGGCCGATCAGGGTGTGACTGTGGCCTGAGCCACTTGGTACCAGTGTGATCGGGCACAAGTTGTCATGATGGTTCCTCAGCCAGAAGGTGAGATGACAGCAGTCCCTATCACTGGGGACTGTTGTGATGTACGAAAGAGGTAATCAAGGTAAAGCTGGAATTTTCGCCATGACATGATTCGATATTATTATCATTCCGAATGTGGTTCCGTTTAGGGTTTTTTTTTTGGGGGGTTGCTGAGTTATTGCCTCTATTATTCCTGTTACAAGAAAGGCGTGATTTGATAACAGGGCCAGGAAAGGCCATGCAGGCACTCAGTATATACATGGCGAAGAGCGCTAGGACGTTTACTCATTCCTTTCAGTGGCCGGGCAACGAAGATCACTATTTTGTTCTAATTTCAGGGAGCAGAGAAAGTGGTGGCCTATATGCCTGATGCCGTCTGGTATGATTATGAGACCGTAAGTAGCACTGACCCTTCTTTGAGAATTCTTCAAGACCACGGCCATGGCCGTGTAGACAAGAGGGAAGCGTCTCCCCA